>PVLA01008194.1:0-92405 GCA_004027455.1 Hydrochoerus hydrochaeris
CTATTGTTTGGGATTGTCCCTGCCTGGCCCTGGGCCTGGGGAGTTTCCTGCTTGGGGCTGGGGGTTGTTGCCAGGGTTGGCAAATATATATTCCAGCTTCTAAAAAATAAAGGCGGATTCAGATTCACTCACAGACTGGTGTGCAGTGTTTTTTGTCTCTCAATCGCCGACTCCCTGACCACCTTTGGGAAACCCTAGCCCTGCCGCAGCTGGACTCCGGCACAGTAGTTTCTCTATGCCAATAAAATATAATAAAAGGAAATTATTCCATAAATAGGCAGGTGGACTCATTCTTAGACTGGCTTGGGCTGACACTGCTCAGGTGTACTAGAAAGTCAGCTTTGTAATAAAATGTCACCATCACACTGCCTTGGGGCTTGTGTCAGTGCTACATGTATTTCCCCATTTGCTTTCAGAACCGGCCAGAGTAGCTCTGCATATGAGTGCAAAGGGAGCGAGGTTGATGGCAGGAATGGGTCAGAGAAGGGAATAATTTCACTTGGTATTATAAGTTTAAAAATTCTTTTTCTTTCTGTAGGAAATGTGCCATATTCACGTTTCCATGACAATAATCAACCTTTTTTTCTTATATCAGATTACTCATTCTGAGATATTTACATCCATTTCTCCTTCATTAAAATAAAATAGATTTTATTGTACAAAACCCATATTTGCTGTAGAAAAAACAGAAAATGAAAGCAGAAAAAAACCTATTACACTTCTGGTGATGACCATCATTGCACTTGATTGTATGTGAATGAAGGAAGGGGTAAGGAAGTAATGGAGAAGCAAAAACAGTCAAGGAATCTTTATGCTGGACCTGGTCCTGCTGGCATCTCACTATCCAACCCTTAGGAATTTGCTTGACTTTGCTGACTCCTTACTGCTATAACAGAGGAGGTGAGTAGCCCTCCTCTGCTGGATCAATTCTATGGCATATTTTTCAGGTAACATTGAGAGTCATCTCCCAATCACTGAATGATAAATGACTCTTTCACAAAATGAGGAGGAAGAGAGAGGAAGAGGGATATGAAGTGGGTTCTGCAGATCTGGGGCCATGGGTAATAACCCGCTTTTATTCCTTGCTTTTATCATTTGGTATCTTTTCCCTCTCACCATGTTTTCCTTTCCAATTGCTGGGACAAACATTACAAAATCTTAGTTTTCATTCTTTGAGTATCTGGCACTAATGCTTTGAGTTATGCTAGGTGGCTACCAGGCAAGAGGGTAAAACTTGGTGAAGACTGAAATGTTACCACTACTCAGACACTCATTTGTAGGGCTTTATTTCAAGGAGGTGATATTAGCCAACTAGAGCTATTTTTTTTAGTCACTCATAATTACACCTACTTATGGTCATAATAGATGATGGGGGTGACAGGCAATATCTGCCCCTGACAGCATGTTATGTTTTCACACAACAAGGTGCAGCTTACGGGTGGGACAGGTCGGGGAGCACACATTGTGACCCAGCTCAGACCTTCAAACTTAGGGGCTGCCTTAATAGAAGACACAGACTGAATCTATAGCTCTGTTTTTATCATCCATACACATGGAAGAAGTAACTTTTCTGCCTTCTGGAGGACTAGCTAATAAATCACGGGAATGCATTTGGCAGTAACATGCTGTGCAGAAGAAAGGAAACCCAACAGCATGCAAATGGGCCAGAGATGGCATTTGTCTAGCAAAGTACATTTTGCTCAAAACTGCTCTAGGAGAGATGAGAACCTTTTAAATTATGAACAAAAGTATTCCCAGGTCCCTTGACAGAATAGGATAGGTGAGTGGCAGCTGAGTGGGTGGCTCTCACTACAGCTCATTTGAAAATGTGGCCTTTTACATAGGCCTCGCATCTTATCAGAGCTCTCAGTCTGATGGAAAAGACAGCGTAAACTTGAAACCATCCCAGAAAGTCAGTTTCTAACCAGAGTCTGATATTTTAGGAAAGAGCAAAGGAAGGAAGCCTTGGAAGAAGGGAGAGTATCCCGTATTTGAACGCAACCACGCCGTGCCAATGTGCACTAGCAAAAGCCCAGAGTTTCTCATACTAAAAAGACTGCTACACGAGTAGTTTTTTAAAAATCTAGTTAGGTCCCTCATTGAATGTTAGCTTTTAAATTTCTCTCTAGCCCAGTGTTAGACTGCTTTTTCTTTTGTCTCCCTCTCAAATATAGATCCTACTTATCTTTTTAGGTCTGTCTCCTTCAGTGGTTCCCCCAAATGCTAAATCTTTACTTTTGATAACACTGGACACGTAAGGGCCCTGTAAATGGCTTCAGCTCATCTTGCTAGTCTTGCTTGCAGTGAGCGCACGTAGAATCTCCATGCAAATATCATGAGGACTCCCCGCCCCGAGGAGTAAGTGAGGAGGGCCTCTCGCTGCCCTGCCCCGGTCCATTTCCTTCCTTGCTGTGTCTTCCTGCTCCTCAGTTCCCGTTTTCAGTGTACAAACTGGCTGGTTCTCTGTGGGCCCTAGAGGCATGATTTGTGTCCTTTCTGGTCCTGTAAATGTGGCCTTTGTGTTCCTTGGAAGCAGGTGCTGAAGATTATTTCTCTGTAAGTGCAGTTTTCTCTGATTACTGGGTCATTGCCAACCAGGCCTGGTGGACTCGCTTAGGAGCCTGTGATTACTGGGTTGACCTGATTTTAGTCCTGCGTTCTGGCCATCACTCCTGTCCGCCTGTGTCTCAGATCTCCATCGGTATTTCTAACCCAGAGAGCTTGGTTTAGTTATCTTTTCACTTCCACAAACAGCTTTGCTCTCATTTCAGAAACAATGCCTCCTCCTACAGAAATAACTGAAAAATAAAGATATTGAAAAAGAAATATGAATGCAGAGCCACATGTACCAATATTAGATTATGTAGTGTGACTTTCTTCCTAGTATATTATTTTTTAGTGTTTAAGACTTATGTATGAAATACATGTTTACATAAAATTTGATATCAATCAAAATGTGTGTTTTATATCCCCAACATTTTCAATTAATACATTATTTTTGCTCAAGACTAAACGGTGCCTTTCATATTTATGAAATGACTTGAAAAATGATTTTAAATTACTGCATGGCTTCCTTTTATACAAATATGCTAAAATTCATGTAGTCAAACTCCTAATGTTGGACATTTTTTCTAAGTTTTTGCTTTGGTAGTTGAAATAAAAATGAATCTATCTTCAGTCTATTAGCTGCTCCCTGGCAGGTGGCCCTGGTCTCTCTGGTGCATGACTTCAATTCAGCACAGAACTTTACCATGTATTAGAGTCTGTTTCCTATGAACAGAGTCTTGGGCCAGTTACTTGGTCTCCTTTTGCTTCATTTTCCTTACGTGCGATCTGGAGTTATTACTGCCAATGGTACCTGCTTGTGGGCGTGTTAAGATAAACAATAGGATAGTGACTATAAGGCACTGAGAATGCTCATTAACATACAAGAGATGATCACTAAATACTGACTTTTCAGCAGCTGGGTCATCACTTACCTGAATGTTTTCCACTCTCCTAGTGTTACCTAATGTTCCATCAAGGCACTTAACCAAGGTTTAATAATGCTGTATGTGCATGTACATTGAACACAGTTAATATAACTTCTACCTAGATATATCAGAGCAGCTCGTGTCCATGGAGTTGAGAAAGAAGGTACTAGTCTCTATGCCTTCAGAGTAAGATATAAATTATGATTTGATGTATTTTCTGGTGCTGATTAGGCCTTAAAAATAAGGCAATAAAATAAGGCTTTGTTTCCAGTGTCTTCCAATATTATGCACATATCATTATAATTTGTCCCTAAATTCACCCCTACCTCAAACAGAAGTTTCCTGATTAGGTCATTAGGAGTCTGCAATGATTCATTGAGAAATTTGTGGGAGTAAACAACATAGATCTTATTTTATAAATTCTTCAGAACATTAATTTAACATCTTGTTCTCTAAAATGTGCTGTTTGGTGGTGATAATTATTGCGGATGTGAGCAAAGCTGAATTTGAATCATTTAAGAGCTCAACATTCATAAATAATGCCCAGAGAAGCTTAGTTCTGAGACTGATGTTTAAGCAGTAATTTATACAATGAAATATTATGCTGTTTCAACAAAATAAGTAACCAAGTAAACAGCTTATTCTTTATGGAGATGAGTTGATATGAGTGTTCTACACAGGTGAAGATTCACACTCAGTTAAGAAGAGCCTTTATAAAGCACCTGAGATGTATAAAGCTGTAGTATTTTTGGATAGTAGGGTCAGAGGAGATGTTGGAATTAAATTAGAAAATGTGACACCAGTGAAAAGCCTATAAAATTAGTCAAACTGAAGAACATCTATAATTTCCATTATCAGCTAGAGGTTAACCCAAATTCATGATTTTAACAAAGTCTCTTCCATAGGGAGTGATGCTGTCTAACTTTGGCAAGCTTCTTTTTAATAATTTTCCTTGATATCTTGTAGGGTTATAAAAGCATTTTAGGTATTTTAAAGAGTTCACAATTTTCAAAGACAAATCAAACTCTTGCTGGGAGGTGTGTGTGTGTGTGTGTGTGTGTGCATGTGAGTGTGTGTGTTTCAGATGGCTGTGAATCAAATGCTCCAGGAAAAGAGGTATGAGCTATTGTGATGTGGCACATAGTAGACTATTTCAGAGCAGGAAGTCACATTTTATGATCAGTGGAGACAATTCTTTCATTTTACTAGTTTGAACACAGTATTTGAAGATCTACCCCAAAATTAGGTGACTTTGGATAAATGGCAAAATAAGGCAGCACCTCAAATTAGGTATAATCAGTAAGATCATGGCTTCTTATTTAGGATGAATGGTAAAAATTTCCCTAAAAAGAAAGGAATGTGGTAAAAATGTGACTCATGTGAGTTGGTTAAACTATGGTTTCTAGGTCCTTGACATGCTTTGTTTTCTCAGGCAGCAGGAACTTCTGCACAAACCACCAGGACAGAGATTGTGTCCCTAACTTTCCTTGACAATGTTCTTTCTATTTTTAACAGGAAGAAACCTAGAGGAAAAGTAAACAAATCTGGAAGGATAGAATCTTCAGATTCATTTTCATATGAAAAATTTTCTTCATTTATTAAAAATAATTCAAGTTTAAATTCCTCCGTCTTTGAAGGAATAGAATCAGTCTTAGGTTATTTTCTAGGATTTAAAGAATCATCAAAACCTTTTAAAATGAAATAGATGGTGCATATTGAGGACTATATTAACTCTGTTTCTTGGACAAAATACCTGATATACACAATTTAAAAGAGGAAGTATTTATTTTGGTTCATGGTTTCAGAAGTTTCTGTCCATAGTCTTATGTTCCAAGGCAGAGATCTCAAAAGAGCAGGGCCCTGCAGCTCACAGAGACCATACTCAGAGAAGCAGAGAGACAGGAAGGGGCCGAGGATCAGAATGCACCTTGCCAGGTTATGCCTCCAATAACCCATTGATTATCATTTCCTTTGCCAAGTTTCTCTCTGTCCGAATTAACTGCAACATGGCATTTACTATCCTAGCATATGCCTTTTAAATGGAAGAGGCATGGCAAAATAAAAATTGATAGTGAGCTTCAGAAGTATATCTGCCCCCACCCCCACCCCGGTTCCTTGCTGTGTAAGCATTGGTCCATGTCTTAGCTTCCTAAACTCATACAATAACAAAGGCAGTGCATGCCAAAGGCCTACTATAGTGGATTATGCTGCCACCCCACTCACATCCAACTGGTACTTATGTTCCTGTGCATACCAATAGCTTCTCATTTTGGAGATCTGTGCTCTGTCTAGAAGCTCTCTCAGGACAAAGAGAGAAAGTCTAAAGTGAAAGATTAATCTCTCAAGGCACAATTTAACCAACGATAAATAGAACTTGGGGAATAAGTATGCAATGCCCTTGACTCTTGGGTTGAAAAACACTGAGATGTGTTTCATATCAACTTATAAAGGTCCCAGTGGGATCAAAGCCAAATCCAACAATGGTAACTTACTCATTAACACAACCTATACTGGCTTCTTTCCCTTCTATGTCTCACTTCCTGCTTGCCTATGGTTTTTCCTGGAACCACCTACCAAATCAATCACTTGTGCCCAAATCTTTTGTCTTGCATCTTTTTCTGAGGAATTCATTCATCTAAGTAGTTTTCTATAAAGCATAAATTCAATAAATGTTATTATTATTGCCACTAAGGAAAACCACACCAATGTTTCAGCTGATCTATTGACTCAAGGATAAGAAATAATGCTTTAAGAACATGATTTAGGTGAGTTCTTTAACCATATCCGATCCACCAGAACACACACACACACACACACACACCACAGAACAAGTGCTATAGCACTACAACTGTCTGTGAGGAACTACTCAAGGGATGAAGTAGAATCTAAAGATGTTATAAGCTTAAATGTTAGCCATACTCTACCTAGCACCTGAAATTTTCATAAGATGGGAAAAACATAGTGATGGGAAATCTAGCAGGTATCAGCACTTACAAATCATACAAGTACATGATCATTAGTCAGAAAATAATGACTGGTATCTCCTGAATATAAAAATAGGTGGCTACTGTTTTACTTGCTTTGAATTCATCCCTTCCCCATCCCTCTCTCTATCTTCTAATAAATGCTTCTTTAAAACATATGCTTCAGGAGGAACTTGACTCGACTTACAGATTCTGTCTGTAGGTAACAATCTTTTTTTTTTTTTTTAAAAATTCTTCCTTTTAAAGATAGGAAGAATGGCAGTCACGTTTGGGTAGGAACCTTACATGCTACTCAGCTGTACTTTCTCATTTCTACTTCACTCCCTTTGGATTGCTTGTAAGGTAAAATATTAAAAGAAATTATTGTATATTCTGTATAATATTATGTAGTGATTCTAATATTTATAATCTGTGCCCATTTGATCATGTAGTTTTGCTGTTTATGATGATTCCCTTTCATGGGGTCTTGCTTCATTCAGTGTTTATTGATTTCTGGTTATGGGATTGATTATTCCTTGGAAATTTATCATTGGGTATTATTTGAAGCCTCAGTGTAGAGCATGTTCTATTGGCTTCCATCCAGCTTCTGGGAGACATAATAAAGCATATTATTCTATATTAACTTTTCAGCTTAGGATTTTGGTGATTCCAAAGTATTTAATTCAGTATTAAACTTTAGTAACACTTGGCAGTTAGAAATTCTCAGATGAAATTTTATGCTTGTGATATTTTAAAGAAATGCAGAAAGAAGTATGCATTTCTATACCCTCTGGTTAGGTTTATTTCCCTAGTTCATGGAAGTTCAGTGTGCCTGCATATTTGCTAGGCTTTTTCTCCTCTTACCCACACTTGATTAATGAACTTTTAACTTTAGTGTCAGAAATCGGCCAACAGCTCCAGCACAAGCCCTTACTTATCCCCACTGATTCAGAGTTTTAAAACTTTTTCTGGCCTCCCAGAAGGTACCATGCTTGTATATGCATAATGCTATCTAGTATTTCTAGATGTGCTATTATACACTCATATCTCTCACCATCTGATCCACTATATTGTTGAAAATGAAACATAAAACCCTTTTAAAATTAGAAATTTAAAAGGGAAAAATGTGGCTTGGCCCTGGCATTTGCTTTAGAAAAAAGAATTGTATCCTTTACCAGTTTTCATACTTTTGTAAAAGGTAATTTTCTGCTGAATTCTACAAGAAATAGATCTAGTGCCACTCCTGATGAAACTCTTTAATAAAATTTAAAGGGAAATGATATTCCCAAAATCATTCCTGAAAGCAAATATTACCTGATATCAGAATCTGAGTAGTACACAAACGAAAAAGAAAACTACAAGCCAATCTCCTTAATGAACATAGCCACAAAAATCCTCAATAAGATACTGGCAAACAATGCAGGAAATCATCATAAGATTATTCACTGTGATGAAGTAGGATTAATCCCAGAAATGCAGAGATGGTTCAACATACATAAATCAATAAATATAGCACACCTTATCGACAGAGCCAAAGGCAAAAATCACATGGCCATCTCAGTAGACTCAGAAAAAGCATCTGACAAAATCCAATAACCATTCATGCTAAAAACCATACAGAAAATAAGAATAGGTGGTCTTTATCTCAATCTGATAAAAGACCTAGGTGACAAACTGATAGCTAACATCTTGTTAAATTGTGGAAAGTTACCTGGATGACTCTACTGGAATAAGGAGCAGTTAGCTCCATTTTAGCTAATATGCACAGAGCTGGCTAGGCCATTTCCTTTTCTCCTCAACTGGCTCTAAGAAATGTAAACCAGGCTAATTGAGGTGCTGTTATATGCTCTTTGAAGCTAAGCAAAAGTCATTGTTTCTCGGCCCACCTCCCCCCAGACTTCCAAAACATGGTTGAAGCAGGAAGAAAGAGTCATGGAACCAGAGCTTGTCAACTGGGCAATCTTGACATAAGAGGCCATGACTTCCCAGGGCAGAAAAGTTTGCATATCAGAACTAAGGCATCAGCCCTCAAAACGTTACATGCTACCTCAGTATTGTTATGCAGATTGGTCTTTCTGCATATCCTTCCCTCTGCATATTGTAGAGGTGCTTTCAGGTCTCCTACATAGCCCAGCTCACGGTATTCAAGTATCTCCTCGCCATTCTCAGAGTCACTCGCCCTCAAGCCACTCCCTCCATGAGTTAATAAAATCTGGGTTAGGCCCTAGGTCAAGGCCTTTGTTCTGATGAACTTTCATCTTGGCTGGATTAGGACTCCCTGGCCCTCCATGATTATAGATATGTTAGTGTCTTTATTTTCACTGTGAGTTGAATTGGAAATGGTAGGTTGAAGTTAATTTGACAGAATTACAATAACTTTTCCATGGGATTACAAATATAAATTTCCCGGACCAAGACAAGTTCAGAAAAAGGATCTCTATACTAAAAAGCCAGAAACTGAAAACATTCACTCTAAAATCAAGAACAAGACAAGAATGTCTATTATCACCACTCCTAATGTAGTTCTAGAAACATTACCCAGATCAATTAGATAAGAAAAAGGAATAAAAAGAATAAAGATAATAAAGAAAAATTAAACTATCATTATTTGTAGATGACACAATATTCTACATAGAAAATCCCAAAAACTCCACCAAAAGACTTACAGGTTTAATAAACAAATTCAGCTCAGTAACATAGCTGGATAGAAAGTCAACAGTCAAAAATCCATAGCATTCCTGTGCATAACAAGTGCACTGAGAAAGAAATGAAAGAAAGAATGCTTTTTGCAGTAGTATTCAAAAAATGAAATACTTAGGAATCAATATAACAAAGGAAGCAAATTATCTTTGCACTGAAAATTACAGTACTCTAAAAATGAGATTGAAGAGGATATCAGAAAATAGAAAGATATCTCTTATTCTTGGGTAGGAAGAACCAACATAGTATTGATATAGGGGAATGAAACTGCCAACCTAATATGTCCGTGAGTTTATGTTCTCTAAATTGAAGAATGAATTTTAGGAGCAATGGAGATTAAGAGTAGAATATATTTATTGAGAGAAAGAAAGCTTCTGTCTGACAGAGAGACAGAAAGGAACCAGAGTGGGTTGCCGAGGACCCTGTCTTTTACAGGGACTTTTATAGAGTAAAACCATGGGTTCAAGGTGAGGGAAGAGTGGGAGCTCACAAGGCAGATGGGCATAGGGTGGTACATAACTATAGTTAGCCAATAAGATCAATAGTTCAGGTAAAACTGATTACATTAGGGACAAATGGGAAAGCAAGTCACTTAGAAAGCGGGCATTCTTGTAGCTGTGACCTTTACCCTAGAGGGATGGGATAGTGACTCCAGGGTGAGAGGGAACTAATTAGAATATCAGTCTCCAGGATATAGATACATTTGTTTGATCCTTTGTCTTGAGGCCTGGTCCCCAGCAGGAGGTGTCTGTTTCTCCCACAGTTGCCAGGTGTCTGCACTGGCTCCACTGAGGACCCAGCCCTGTCTCACTGCGTATATTTTTAACTCAGCTGCCTGCAACAATATTAACGCCCATATCACAAAATGTTATACAGATTTAGTGCAATCCAAATCAAAATACCATTAGCATACCTCATAGAACCAGATAAAAAAGCATTTTTGGCAGTCGAGTAATACTCAGCCATAAAGAAGGGTAAAGCTGAGAAATTCCTAGGTAGATGAATGCACCTTGAGGCTATACCTAAGTGTAGCAAATCAAGCTCGAATGTAAATGTTCCATTGTTTCTTTGGTGTCAGAGCCAAAATGATAAATAAGGGCCAAAGTGTAAAGACATTGTGAAACAAGAAAAACTTGTCCAAAAGAAAGGGGAACTAGGAAGGGTCATGGGTGAAAGAAGGAAGGGTGAAAAAAAGAAAAAAGGATAAAATGGAAACAAAGTTTTGTAAGCTAGGAGAGGAAAATAGATTGAAGGGAAGGGAGGAGACTGAAAACAAGAAAGAGGAACTGGGATATGTCATACATAATAAAAATTTCCTGTGATGAATGTGATTGTTGTGTATATCTAAATTGTAGCAATAAACATAATAAAAATTTCTTTACTCTTAACAGAGATAGAGCAAGAAAATGGTGGTGAGAGGAAAGTAACTTGATCTGGAATTCCTTTCTCTAAGAAATTTACATGGGTTCATTGAGACATTAAAGAAAAATATACACTGAACCACATGTGCCATTTCTCATTGTTGCATCTGGAGTCTAGATAGCTCTGTCCTCTGGGAAAAGTACTTCCATGGGTCATATGGATGTTCAAAATTAAAGCAAGACTTTATTTGAAATGGTGAAGTTTGGGACAATGAGATGAGATCTAGGATCTTCATTTTAGAAAAGAGAATTTTCATAAATTATTATTTACTTGAACTTATTTATTTTGGAAATGCTAGACATGGCTGGTTATATCTTGGAAGTCAGAGAAGAGAGATCATGAAAATGCACCTTAATATTTCAATAAAGTGACCTCAACTCCATAATCATTGACCTGAGCTTGAAATCAGTCCAGGACCTCAACTAAAAGATCACAGACAATGAGTGACGTCTGATAATAAGCTTCAAGCTTTCTTTCTCCTGTTTTTACTTTCCTTCTATTGTCAGGAAATATGGGATACATTTTTATTAAATACTTTGGGTCTGAATGTTTGACTAACTGATAAAGTGAGAAGATCAAGAATGAAAATACAGCAACAGATCGGAGCAAAAGATAAGTGACAACAGGAATGGAGAGTTATCCATCCTCAGAAATTCTTTTCATTATCTGAGGAAGGGGTCTGGGTTTCCTTTGAGATGAGTGATCCTACAGTCTTGGAAAAGCTGGTGGCATGAGTTACATAGTTTTCAAAATTAACACATCAGGTAATTCAGAAATTCTGGAGCATTCTCCATAATTCAGCAAGAGCACAACTTTGTTTAAGGATAATAAGTAAACTCCAGAAGGTGATTATTTTTAATCAAAATTAGAGTGTGTGAATATGACCTTATAGATGAAGTAAAGTCATAGGAATTTCTAGAAAGTAAGAACATGTCTAAGAAGAATATCCACTTATGGGCAGACAGTACATAATTTGAAATGGAAAACCAGTAAACAAAAATGCTTTTTAAAAATGTAAAATAATAGTACTATGCCTAAAGGTTTTTGTGAGAAATTAGTGCCTTTATGTAGGTATAACACAAAGGTGCTTGGCATAGAGTATATGGAAAATAAGTTTTGGTTAGTTATTGTATTATCCAGATTGCTAGGAGAAGTGTAGGGAAAGACTGGAAGCTTCTATAGCTCATCGTTGGTCCCAAGGAAAGAACTGATACAGTGAACAGAAACTAAGGCAGAAATTCCAACTGATACACTAGACAAAGTGGCCAGGTTTGAAGAAAGTCAATAACACAAAGACTATGACTTCCCAACCGCATAATAAGTTTCGTGAAGACCGGCACTGTCTTTATAGCATTATCTTTAGTGTCTGGTAAAAGAACCTAGTACAGAGTCTAGAACTCAGTAAATGTTTGCTAAATGAACAGCTGGTTGAAATGAACTAGGAGGATCCCAGTATTTCTTGTAGGCCCAATGAATCTCATATCATTATAGAAAAATATTTATGAAAGCCAGCCCTACTATGCCTACCTAACCCTCACAGGACCGTGCGGAAGATTACTGCTAAATCTTAAGGTTAAAGGCATCCTGGCCCTCAGGATGGCAGGACTTATGGGAAGTGGGGAAAATAAAAGTTCTCTTGTATAAAGAAGTGATAACACTTTCATGCATGTCACCACTCTTGAGAGTTTTGGAAATCTCTGCCTTTGAGCCTTTTCTTAGGAATGAGCTTTTTCTGTGCTTCCTCTGACACAAGGTGGCTCAGCCCTACTGGAGTAACTGTCCCATTGAGTGGCTCAGGGTCACTTCTGTTTTGGTTTGACATACCTGCTGGCACATGCAGGAAGTCTCTTCACATATACCAACGCATTGGAAATCTTTTTCAGTGAGGATAGTGGATTCTCTTGAATTCGGAGTTTGTTACATTCTAAATCGTTTTCCATCCTTCAGGGATTTCTCAGCTTTGAGTTGTTTCTGGGCCATGGGAATAGTGCTGCCAGCTAAGACAGCACAGGTTAGGGGAAGAATCAGCTGGAGGAAAACTCTGAGTTCACCACATGGAATTTGGATTTTGAATGTAGATATTCTTATCCAACACCTCTGAAATTTACTTAGAAGCTACAAGATGCAAAAAACATATACATACAAACTGACATAGACACAAGTGCATAGGCTTGGATCTGCAGTCAACTCTATACTTCTGTTTTCTTTTCTTAAATAATGCCAGGCCTTTGCATGCATTAAAGATTTATTCCTTGTTACCTACAACCAGATGAGACTTGATAAAGACCATCTGACACACTAGTGATGAAAAACACATTTCTTGTTCCTTTTGATGACACCCTGACTAGGAAACTTTCCTCCTTGTTTCTATCTACAAGTCCCCCAACCATGTGTATAACGGATGCTAATCAAAGAAATAGTATTTATACTAAATATACATAGACTTTGTTTTCTTGTCATTATCCTGTGCAAAACATTGTGTAGTTACTTATGAAACATTTACGTTATATTAGATATTATAAACAATCTAGAGATGATTTAAAGAGATGGGAGGCTGTGGATAGGTTATAAGCAAATGCAACACTTTTACTCAAGGGACTTGAGTGTATAAGGATTTAGATTTCTGTGTGGGTCCGGGAACAATGCCCTGTGGATATTGAGGAACATCTCTCCACATTCCCCATTTTTACGCTTTTCCTCATGTCCTACATTGCATAAATCCTTTCCTTTTTCTTGATCTGGTTTGATTTCATTTAGCCCCTCTTCAGTGTATACATTAATCATTGGTTTGCTATATTAATTGGAACTTTTGGCTTTACTTATTATGCTCAGCTAATATCAAGATATGTTGACACTAGCGACAGTTGCTATGAAAACTTCTTGTCATCTGGTAATTTGTTTTGTTCCTTCAAGCCTCCTGATAGAATTCCGTTTTTCTCTTTTGGTACTTCTACTTCAAGCACTGGCTACTAGACATAAATGGTGGCTGTATTTGTCCCGTTCCCCTAGTGAAACCAATTACAAAAGCTGGAGAAATACAGGAATTCTTTGATGAGTTTGGGAGTAAACATGGAATCAGCATGGGGCTTTGGGTTTAGAAAGGAAGGAGGTAACTGAAGTAGGGGTTCCATGCATTCACGCCAGGGGTTACCTTTTCCTGAAGGTGTTATTCAGTTTCAGCACTAATCCTCAGCCAAATGCAGCAGTTTCACTGAGATGAGCAACAGAAGCTTGGATTTATAATATCAAAGCAGATAAGAATAGAAGGGCAAAACCTTAGAACGAAGAAAATCCCCAAGAATTGGACTAAAAAGATCTGCTTACAATATATCACTGGAACTAAAAAGAGAAACTCTAAGCAACCTAGCAGTAAATAGCAACTGACATTAAATTGCTGAGAAGATATTTCAGTAGCTATGTATTACTGAAGACTGAGGCTGAAGTATAACTCCTCTCATGATGACTCTCAACTCAGGCAAAAACAACAGGCTCTCAGCAGAGATTCCAGAATAAGGGTCAAACTGAAATAGACTGGTACCTAGCACCCAAAAACAGTTCTCAATGGGCTCACAGTGACTGCTTTATACTCTATAAATCTGCAAAAGTAAACCTAGCTCTCTTTGGAGGAAGGAGACATTAGTTAATGGCCCACCAATTTTTTTTCATTTAAAATTCAAGACATTTCATGAAAAATTATTTGTCTTACACATAAAAATGTAGGGTTAACTGACTGTATTTCAAAAGAAAAAATGAAAATAGTCTCATGGGAAATTTAGAAACTAAATTTTGACAAAATAACTATTTATGTAACTTAAAAAGGGCAAAGATAAGTCAATAAATATCAGTTGTAACCATCAATGTTAATGGTCTCAATATATATGGAACAGAAAGCAGTCCACTGAACTATATAAAACAAATACTAGTGGATAGGAAAAATTAAATAAAACTAAATACAATTTTGCTTGAGAATCTCAATACCCCACTGTCATGAAAAGACATATCAGCTAGACAAAAAATCAGCAATGAAATATCACAATGGAAACAAACTTGAACAAATGGATTCAATTGATGTCTATAAGGTGTTCCACCCCACAGCACCAGAATACATATTCTTCTCAGCTGCACACAGGATGTTCTCTAAAATAGAATGCATAATAGCTTATAGAACATGCTTAAGTAAATAAAAGGTTATGCCATGCATTTTCAGACCCTCCTGCAATTAAAATTGGAAAGCCATGACAAAAGAAATCTCAAGAACTTCATAAACAAATAAAAATTAAATACCACCTTTCTGAACAACCAATGAGTCACAAAAGAAATTAAAGAAGTCTGACAGTTTTTACAGTGGAGTGATAATAACAGCACAGCATACTGGAACTTAATGGGATACATTGAAAGTAGTCCTAATAGGGACATTTATAGCATTAAATACCCATCTCAGAAAAACAGAGCAAGTGCAACAACTTAATGATAAACCTTAAACTTCTAGAAAAAGAAGAACAGTCTAAGCCAAAAACTTGTATGAAGGAGGAAATTAGAAAGATCACAACAGAAATTAATGCATTGGAGACTAAAGAAAAAATACAAAGAATCAATGAATTAAAGAGTTGGCTGTTTGAAAGATTAAAAAAAGTTGACAAATGCTTACCCAATTTTATTAAAAAAGAAAGAAAAGATTCAAATCCATGTAACTAGGAATGAAAAGGGAGAACTCACAATAGCACCTGCAGAAATCCAGAAAATCATGTATACCTACATCAAAATTTTGTATTCTTGTGTGTGTGTGTGTGTGTGTGTGTGTGTGTGTTTTAGTACCAGGAATTGAACTCAGGACCTCATGCTTGCCAGGTAGGTGCCATGCCACTGAGCTATATCCCCAGCCCCAAAATTTTGTATTCTAATAAGCTGGAAAATGCAGAAGAAATGGAGAGATTCCTAGATACACATTACCAAAGCTGAAGCAAGAAGATATGAAAATCCTAAATAAGTCAATATTAGTCAATAAAATACAAGATATAACTAAAAACCTACCAACAAAGAAAAACCTAGGCCCTGATGGATTCACTACTGAATTCCACAAAAAATTTAGAGAAGAACTAACATCAATACTTCTCAAACTCTTTCATGAAACTGAAAGGGAAGCAATACTCCCAAATCCATTCCTGGAAAGCAAACATTACCCTGACACCAAATCTGGAGAAGGACTCAACTAAGAAAGAATTATAGTCAAATCAAATGCAAAATTCCTCAATAAGATACCAGCAAGCAGAATGCAGCAAATCATCAAGAAGATTATATGCCACAAGCAAGTGGAATTCATACAAGGGATGCAGGAATGGTTTAACATATGCAAATCAATAAATGAAGTATGCCATATTAACAGAGCCAAGGACGAAAATTATGTGATCATCTCAATAGATACACAAAAAGCTTTTGAGAAACTCCAGCACCCATTTATGATATAAAAAAGCCTTACAGAAATTGGAACATATGATCTTTGTCTCAATCTGAAAAATGCCATCTATGATAAAACAACAGCCAACAGCACACTAAACAGACAAAAAACGGAAACCTTTTTCTCCAAGATCAGGAACAAGACAAGTATGGCCACTGTCTCCACTCTTACTCAACATAGTTATAGAAACTTTACCCAGAGCAATTAGACAAGACAAAGAAATAAAAGGAATAAGGATAAGAAAGGAAAAAGTTAAATCAGTTACTCTAGATAGAAGACTCCAAAAACTCCTCTAAAAAAGGTAGATCTAGTAAGTAAATTCAGTAGCATAGCAGGATATAAAGTTAGTACTCAAAAATAAAAGCCTTTCTCTACACAAATAATGAACTTACTGGGAGAGAAATCAGGGAAATAACTTCTTTTACAACAGTATCCAAAAAAGTTAAATACTTAGGAATCAATCTAATGAAGGATGTGAAAAACCTCTACACTGAAAACTACAGTATTCTGAAAAAGGAGATTGAAGAGGTTATTAGAAAATGGGAAGACATCCCTTATTCTTGGGTAGGAAGACTCAATATAATGAAAATAGCCATACTTCCAAAACTGTTACACAGTTTTAATGCAATTCCAATCAAAATTCCAATAGCATATCTCACAGAATTAGAGAAAACAATCCTAAAATTCATCTGGAACCTGGAGAGATCTAGAATAGCACAGACAATACTTGACAATAAAGGCATCACAATCCCTGACATGAAATTATACTATAAAGCTACCATGATAAACACAGCATGGTGCAGGCAAAAAAAAAAGAGAGCCAAAGATCAACGGAACAGATTAGTAGATGCAGAAGCAACTCTAGATATACTAAGCCACCTTACCTTTCACAAAAATGCCAAACATATTCATGGAAGAAAGATGCCCTCTTTGATAAATGGTGCTGGAAAAACTGGTTCTGCAGATGCCAAAGATTATAATTGGGCCCCCATCTTTCACTGTGCATTAAATTAAAATTGGACTGAGTCAAACATCTAACTATTAAAACAGAAACATTACATCTGCTGGAGATAGAATAGGTAAAACTGTTAAAAGGTAGTGCTGTAGACAAAGACTTTATGAATAAAATCCTGCTTGTATAGGAACTATCACAAAGAATCAACAATTGGGATCCCATCTTATTAAAAACCTTTCTCACAGCAAGAGAATCACCAACAGAGTGAAGTGACAACCGACAATATGGGGAAAATGTTTGTCAGCTGTTCTTCAGACAAAGGAGTACTACTGAGAACATATAAAGAACTCAAAAAAAATCAGCCTTCCTAAATGTAAAGGCCCAACCCAAAAATGAGCATCTGAGGTGAATACACATTTCTCACATGAAGAAATACAGACAGCAAATAAATATATGAAAAAATGTTCAACATCGCTGGTCATTTGAGAGATGTAAATTGAAACAACACTGAGATTTCACCACACCCCAGAAAGAATGGCTGCCATCATGAAGTCAACCAGTAACAAGTGCTGGACCTACCTTGGGGAAGAAGGAGCCCTGCTCCATTGTTACTGGCACTATAGGCAGAGCAACCACTCTGAAAATCAGTGTGGAGATTCCTCAGAAAGCTAGGATCGGAGGTGTCATTTAACCCTGCTATTCCCCTTCTGGGTATCTTCCCAGAGGATTTAAAAACTTCGTACCACAGTGATATATGTGTGCCCAGGTTTATAGCAGGACAATTTGTAATAACTAGATCTTAGAAATGACCTAAATGTCCATCAACCAAAAATGGATAAAAAAGATGTGGCATTTTATACAATGGAGTACTACTCAGTTATAAAGAAGAACAAACTGGAGACTTTTATAGGTAAGTGGATACAAGCAGAGACCATTCACATAAGTGAAACAAGTCAGACTTCATGTGTAAACGTTGTATTGTTTCCCTAGTGTGAGAAGCTGAAAGAAATAATATATGTGTATAGAGACATAATAAGGACTATAACTCCATGAACCCCAGCAAAAGAAATCCACCAGGCAAGGAGAAAAAGAGGGGGAACAAACAACAGGAAAACAACATGACAAGGCTGACTAAAAAAGAGAGAAAAGACTAAGAAATAGGACCTGTTTTTAAAAAAGAAACTTGAAACTTTTTAAAAAGCCAATTTAATTTCTAGCATTAAAATATATAAGAATTGAAGTGAAGGATCCAAGAATTGGGATGAAACAGGCTAGTAGAGAAGAGCCAGGATTAAAACAGTGGAAGTTAAATCACTAAAAAGGAAAGAGAATAGAAAATAAAGTAAGAGCATGACATACATACCCAACATGATGAAAATATTTAACACGAGAATTTCAGAATTTGAACAAACACAAAAGCTATACCCTGAGTAAACCATAGTTAAACTGCTAAAACTCAAAAATAAAATAAACAAAATCTTACAGGTAGTTTTGGGATAAAAACAGTACATTATTTCCAAAAGGAGTAGTGATAGAAGTTACAGCTGACTTTTCTAACATAAACCATGCAAACCAGAATACAATGCATTATTTATACTAAAAAATATGTAAAATGGAAGCATTTTCAGACAATCAAACTAAGAGTATTATTGCCAATAGATTCACACAAAAGGAAATATTTAAGCAAAGTTTTCAAATGAGGGTAGTGTAATTCCATGTGGGAAATACGGCTGTCCAGGAGGGAATGCCAGAATCAGAATAGGTAAGGATGAAGGTAAATATAAGCTAATATTTACTGTACAAAATAACAGTCTCATGGAAGCCACAGTGCTGACATTCCCCTACCCAGTCAAAGGGATCCACCCATGCACTGCTGACCTAAGGTTATGGGGAAGCGCTGCACTAATGCAACCCAATCCAAGTAAGTCTTTGCTCATTGTTCTGTCAGTCAGTTAGGGCTTTTGGTGAGGAGCTAAGACTGTGTAATAACTTGGCAAACCCTGCACAGGTGATCTAAGACTCTCCTCTACCTTGTAGTGCAAGAGTATTCACTTTTCAGATTTCTCAAACCAGTGAGAAGAGTGGGAAGGACATGTAGTAGCCTGTTCTGGTGAAATTTACCGAGTTGTGTTCTAATTTAGGAGATGCTTGTATACTGTGTTAGCAAAACAACCAACCCCTTAACCTTTCCCATCCAGATCATCTGTACTAAGTACTGTAAGAAAGTGAAACTTAAATGATCACATTGTAATTATCTATTTGTCTGGTAATTTAAAGATTTTAAAGCATGGTTTTTATTTGTTAGCTTATCCTTACCAAAAATTATAAGTTTTTTCTGTATTTTGAAATTGGGTAGTAAATTTCACAATACTTAAAAAATATGTTCCAGGTCACATACAAACAGGACTTTTGAGCTAGTTACAACCTGTTTTAGTCTTACTTAGAGACAAAATGGGAGAATTTGTGAGTGTTACTTGGTGGTCTTTCTCTGCTTACCTTCTTGGTGGGGTGGTTCAAGCCAGACTTTTAGCAAGTTCTGAATTTAAAAAGAACAATCACTACATTTAAAGCAGGGATTTTGGACTCTAGTTAGTTCAGAGGCCTTGAATCAGGCTTCAGACTGTAAAAAAAGATGTGATTTTCTTTTATATGGGTTGTAATTTGTCACAGATTTATCAAATCCAGATTCCAGATAAATTGAGCCTTCACTTGCAGATCATAACAAAGTATGGTAGGTAGCAAAGTACAACATCCTCATACACTGAGTATTGTTACGGAACAGAGAGTACAGAAAGGTGGCCAGATAGGGGAAAGAGAGGGTGAGGATGGCTGGATTACCAGAAGCACATGGTCCTCCAGGTGATGACAATATGCCTTCAGTGACAGCAACACTGGATGTGCTTAAAGATTTGGTGAAAAACCAAGTTCCAAAAGCACTTCCCAGAGAGGAAACAGGCCAGACGGCCTCAAGAGCACAGGCAGGTAAGCGGTGCAGCAGCATCAAAGTTTAAACATTGCTTGTTTTGTTTTACCTGAGAAACCTAAAGTATCGATTTAGGAGCAAAGTTAAAAGAGTAGACAAAACAGGGATGTGGACTTTGTGAAGATGGGGAGGAGATGTAAGGATTGGGAGAGGCAAGAGGAAGGGGAGGGAGGAGGAGGCAAAAAGGGTCAGGATTCAATACGCATATGTGCCAGGGTAACACCCCACAAAGAATGCATTTACTATACATCCAAACTTACTCTAATGTCAAAAAGGGAGAAAAGAAAACCTTTGGGGCATGAAGCAATTAAGTCCTGTTGCTACAGCAGATTTGTAATAAAAAGTGAAAATTATTTTTGTTCAAAGTGGATAAAAATATGTATTCATTGAATTGTATTTGAAATGTTTTCCCCAGCAAAGATCAAATTGGAAGGGGAGCTTAAAGAATCAGTCACATAGAATTGTGATACGGCTCCAACACAAAGATCCTGCGAGTCCTGCTTCCTCACTGTCCCTCCTAATCACAGAATTCTGGGACTCAGTTGTGTTTCCCTTTTTTACATCTGAACTGGGCTCTCCATTGAGCTTCTATATTCATGTTACAGAAACCAATTTTTCTCATCCTTCAAACTCTTGCTACTCTTTGGTAGTGACTATTCTACTTTTAAATTGTATTGTTTTAAGAAAATATAGTGTATTGAATATTATTTCCCTTCTATTCATGATAGCAATTTAATTCATATTGTTGCTCCCTAACGATAACCATTGTGTATATGTGTATTTTTGTTTTCTGTTTGCTTTGGGTTTGCTAAGGATCTCCTTAGGCAGCCTTGAACTTGCAGTTGTTCTTCTCCCTCAACCTCCTGATTGCTGGGATTACTAGCATGCACCACCGTGCCCCTATCACTAAATATTCACCTATAATATTATCATTTCATTAATATGTAATGAAAAAGAAAACTACAACATGTCTATTGGCTCCCCACTACAATTTTGATAGTAATTGTGAAGTAATGGACATTTTTCTATACAAACACCAGATATTTTTGGACTAGAGAAATGATTATTTCATCAGGACAAATTCATAGACGTGAAATTGTGAATGGTGAGACAGTGTTTTACAAAACATTTTCATTTAGATTATCCGGTCAACCAATTAACAGTCCTGCCTGTTTGTTTATGTGTTTAAGTTCTTGCCCTGATTTTTTCTCCTTGTAAACTACAAAGTGATTTTCATTATTTTTTACGTAAATAATCAGGTGGGAAAACTGACGTGATATTAAAAGAGCAAGTAGGAAAATGGGTTTCCTGTCTCCTCTCTGGGAATCTTTGTAGCATTATTGTGGAAAATCAGAAATTTTCCAGGTTATTCTTTACTATGGGATACCCTTCGATATTGTGTGCAGATCAGTTCTTGGTGATCCACTGTTAACAAGGTAAAGGCTCACGTGAATGTGGAGAATGGTATTACGGTGCACAGAACTCCTATAGGTCAAAAGCTGCAGTTCTTGCATCTGCCACTAAGTGTCAGGCGGGGAATAGTTTATATCACCAATTCTATGGTTTTTTTTTTTTTTTTTAATGTTTTGCAGCCTCTTTTACAAGGAAATGTTCAGTAAGAAAATACATTAAGCAAATAGTGAACTTTCTGTTCCATTCATCTTTAGACTCAGTCACCATAATCTAATGCTTGTCTCTGAAAAGTAAAAAGAGTAAATCTTTTTACAAAAATATCTTTCATAAATTTGCTTTCCTTTTATTCAGTTATTGGACATTTTAACCACTTTTCACTAATACTTTCTTTATAGTAAACTACATTTCCAAGAGCGACACCACAAAATAAACTTGGTTGAATGTAAAGCAAAACCCAAATCTTCCAAATTAATAAGTTGCCTAAAAGTAAAATATTTATGCACCTGCAGTTACAGATTTTAAAATACCACATAAAAACTCCTTTTTAATCTCTACCTAGATTTTTCACATTAGATCATGTCAGAAGATAATACTGCCAGGCATATCATTAAAAAAAAAAGACTCAAATTGAGCAGGCTTCAATATAAGACTGTAGTCAACAACTTTACAAATAACTCAAATTTTTTTCCTGCTCTTTAGAAATATTTTACACTCAGATTGACTCTTAGTTTCAGACAGGAGAGATTTACTCTTATTGTGGAAAATTTATTCTTTTGGAGACATCTAGAGAAATTAAAACACTTTAGCAAGGTACCAAATAGCTCACTGAGTGAAAATTTTTGTTTTCAACTTTGCAGCACAGGCAAATCTATTTCAGGACTTATTTTTGTCATAAGTTGTATTGTTTCTATCTCAAAAAGACACTTCAAAGCCTGTACTATACTAGTCAGTTTCTTGTTGCTTGACACAGTACCAATACCCACCATTATAACAGGAAAGGAGGGGAGATTTATTTGGCTCATATTCAAGTGATGCAGTCTATGGCTGACAGTGGAAGGCAGGAATGCCACGGTGAAAATGGATGGTGAACAAAGTTGCTCTGTTCATGACGGCCAGAGGAAGAGTAGGGGAAGAGTGCCTGAGAGGGACAAACTAAGCATGATACATAGCATTCAAGATCACACCTTCATGCCCCCTCCACATACATCTTTTGGAATTTCTTTTCTTTTTTAAAGAGGAAAAAATAAAACAAATTTCAAAACAAGAAAATTAGAGGGTAACAATGTTTAACACATTGCCTATTGTTATATTTAAATTAGTTACTCAGAATACAAGACATCTGCATCTAATTGTCTAAAAAATATTAGCACAAACCTTTGTTTACAGTGAACTAAGAGACATTGGAAACATAACTATATATAACTATATATATATAATTCTTTCAGCTTCTTACACTAGGGAGACAATACAATGCTTACATATGTGAGTCTGATTTATTTCACTTGTGAATATGGGTTCTGGTTGCATCCATTTGCCTACAAAAGTCTCAAGTTTATCCTTCTTTATAGCTGAGTAGTAATCCATTTTTTATTATTTGAAAGAGAAAAAACAGAAAAATCAAGAGACAAATGAACAATTAACAAACAACAAAAACAAAATGACAACAATAACAACAGCAACAACAAAACAATGATGATACAGGATTTCAAAACCAGATGGTAGGAAATTAACAATGATTGTTATATTGCATGTTGTTATCTTCAAAGTAATTGTTCAGGTTACCAAATACAGACATGTAAGAATGATCAAAAAAATAATTTTCTTTTGAGCAGTTTCTTTCCCTTTTACCATATCTATTGTACTTTTTGGATCTTATTTACTCTTTCAGTCTGTTATACTAATAAGACAATAGTGTGTTTACATGTACAAGTCTGATTTATTTCACTTATGAGTATGGTTTCTAGTTGCATACACTTACCTACAAAAGCCTTGAGTTTATCATTCTTTATAGCTGAATAGTATTCAAATGTATAAAAATACCACTTCTTTTTTCTCCATTCCTAATTTGATAGGCATTTGGGTTGTTTCCAAGATTTGGCTATTATGAATTGTGCTGCTATGAACATGGGTGCACATATAGCAGTGTGGTATGATGTTTACAGGTCTTGTGGAAAAATACCCAGAAGGGCAATAGCTGGGTTGAACCTCTAATCCTAGTTTTCTGAGGAAACTCTATACTGATTACCACAGTGGCTGTACCAATCTACACTCCCTCAAACAATGGAGAAGAGCTCCTTTCCCCTCACATCCCCCAGCATTTGTTATTGGCTAATTTCTTGATGTTAACCATTCTTTCTGGAGTGAGATGGAATCTCAGTGTTGTATTAATTTGCATTTCTCAAGTGACCAATGATGTTGAACATTTTTTTCATATATTTATTTTCTGTTTGTATTTCTTCATCTGAGAAATGTGTGTTTATCTCAGATGCCCGTTTTTGGATTGGGTCTTTAAATTTGAGGGACCTCATTTTTTTCAGTTCTTTATACATTCTGGATAAAAGTCCTATGTCTGAGGGGAAGTTGGCAAAAATCTTTTCCCAATCTATAGGTTTTCTTTTCACTGTGTTAGTGATTTATTTTGATATGTGGAAACTTTTTAGTGAGGCAAGATCCCATTTGTTGATTCTTTGAAGTCCTTCTTATGTAGTCTGGTTTTCTTTTTTCAGGAACTCTTTGCCTACTCTTATATCTTTGAGATTTCTACATACATTGTCTTCCAGCAGGTTTAGTGTTTCTGTCTTAATATTTAGATCTTCGACCCACTTTGACTTTAGTTTAATACCTGGTGATAGGCTTGGTTTTAGTCCATGTCTTCAGCATGCAGAAAGACACTTTTCCAACACCATTTATTAAAGAGGCTATCTTTCTTCCAACAAACATGTTTGGCCCCTTTGTCAAAGACAATGTGATTGAGTGTGTTTGCAGTTATGTCTGAATCTTCTGTTTTGTTCCATGTTGCTGGCAACATACTGATTTTATTATAACGGCTTTGTAGTATGATTTCAAATCAGGGATGGTGATGCCTCCTGTCTTGCCTTTTCTGTCCAGGATTGCCTATGCTATTCTAGGTCTCTTATGGTTCCATATGAATTTTAAGAATTTTTTCTCTAGATGTGTGAGGTGTGCAAAAGGTGTTTTGATCAGTACTGCATTAAATCTATGTAACAGTTTAGGGAGTACAGCTATTTTCACAATATTGATTCTTCCTATCCATTAGCAATGGATATCTTTCTATATGCTGAATTCCTCTTCAATTTCTTTTTTCAAAGTACTGTAATTTTCAATGTATAACTCTTTTACTTCCTTTGTTACATTGCTTTCTAAGCATTTTATTTTTTGGATGTTATCGTGAAGGGTGTAGTTTCCCTAATTTATCTCAGTGAGTTTGTTGTTTGCTTATGAAAAGGTATTGATTTTTGAGTGTTGATATTGTACCCAGCTATGCTGCTGAATTTGCTTATTAATTCTAGAAGTTTATTGGCGGAGTTTTTGGGGTCTTCTATGTAAAGTATCATGTCACCTGCAAAAATGATAATTTAACTTCTTGTTTTCTTATATTTATTCTTTTTTTTATCTTGTCTAGTTGCTCTCACTAATGTTTCCAGAACTATTCTGAATAGGAGTGGTGACAGTAGACAATCTTGTCTTGTTGCTGACCCTAGAAGTGAGAGTTTTCAGTTTTGGAAAACTTCCTATGAATTTGGCTATTGGTTTGTCATAGATGATTTTTATCAGATTGAGGTAAAGAACATCTATTCCAGTTTCCCCTGGGTTTTTACCAAGAATGAGTGTTGGACTTTATCAAAAGCCTTTTTTGCATCTATTTGGATAATTATGTGATTTTTGTCTTTTGCTCTGTTAATATGGTGTATTACATTTATTGATTGCATATGTTGAACCATTCCTGCATTGCTGGGATGAATCCACTTGGTTGTAGTGTATTTGCTGCATTTTGTTCACTAGTACTGTATTAAGAACTTTTGCATCTATGCTCATTAGATAGATTGGTCTGTAATTTTCTTTTTTGATTATTTCTTTCTCTGGTTTTGTTATTAGAGTAATATTAGCCTCCCAGAATGAATTATGGAGAATTGCTTCCCTTTGCATTTCATTAAAATGTTTGAGGAGTATTTACATTAAATCATCTCTGAATTTCTTGTAGAATTCAGATGTGCATTCATCAGGATCTGTATTTTTTTGTTGTTGTTGTTGTAAAGTTTTAAATTATGTTTTCAATTTTATTAACAGATATCAGGTTATTCAGAAGTTTTATATCATCTTGACCCAGCTTTGGTAGTTCATGTTTCTAGGAATCTGTCCATTTCTTCTGTGGTTTCTATTCTATGAGAGAGTAAAGGTGTTTTTTGCGGGGAGGGGTACCGGGGATCGAACTCACAACTTTGCACTTGCCAGGCAGGCGCTTATGCCATTGAGCTAAATCCCTGGCCCAAGAGTACAGGTTTTCAAAGCAGGTGTTGATAACCTTCTGTATTTCCACAGGATTGGTAGTGATTTTCACTCATTTAATTCCTTATTGCATAGGTTTTAGTTTTTTCTTTTTTTTTGATAAGGTTGGCAAGGGGTTTATTAATTTTATTTATTCTTTCAAAGAACCAACTTTTCAATTCATTATTTCTTTGTATTGTTTTCTTAGTTTCAATTGCTTTAATTTCTGCTCTGAGATTTATAATTTCCTCTCTTCTTTGGGTTTTGGGCTTGAGTTCTCCTTTTTCTAGAAGTTTGAGGTGCAACATTAGGTTGTCTGTGCTCCTTGTGTTTTCCTGATGTGAGAATTCACAGCTATAAATTTCTTCCAAGGACTTCTTTCATTGCCTTCCACAACTTGCAGGAAGTTGTATTTGCATTTTTGTTTGATTGTATATATTGCTTAATTTCCTCTGAGACCCACTGGTTTTTTGGTAGGTTGCTGTTTAATTTCCCTGTGTTTATGGAACTTTTGCAGAGTCTTTTGCCATTAATTTTCAATTTCTTTGCATTATGGTCAGATAATATGCATGAGATGAATTCAATTCTTTTGCGTTTACTTAAGAATGCTTAATGGGTTAATATATGATCTGTTTTAGAGAACAGCTCATGTGCAGCTCAGAAGAAAGTATATTCACTAGTACTGTATTGAGAACTTTTGCATCTATGCTCATTAGATAGATTGGTCTGTAATTTTCTTTTTTAATTATTTCTTTCTCTGGTTTTGTTATTAGAGTAATATTAGCCTCCCAGAATGAATTATGGAGAATTGCATAATAGGTCACTTAGTATGCATTTCTGGTCCCCATGGGCCTCAGAGATGCTTCCAATGTGTGAGTGCATTCCTGGGGGTGGACTCCCAGCTCCTGTAAGCCTCACAGAAGGTTCCTGGATGACTTTGGGTCACTGGGTGCAGACTCTCAGTCCCCACAAATCTCAGAGATGGTTCCTGGGTGCAAGCAGGTCACTAGGGGTGCAATCCCAGTCCCTGTGGGCCTCAAAGATGTTCCCAGATGTGGGCAGGCAGATGGGGTCATACTCCCAATCCCTGTGAGCCTCATCAAAGATTTCTGGATGACTGCAGGTCACTGGGTGCAAAGTCCCAGTACCCACCAGCCTCAAAGTTGGTTACCATGTGTGGGCACATCACAGGGGATGGAATCCCAGTCCCCATGAGCATCACCAAGTGTTCTTAGATGACTGAGGTCCACTGAGCATGGACTCTCCATCCCTATGGACCTCAGAGGTGGATCCAAGATGTAGGAAGGTACCTGGGCATGGACTCTCATTCCCTGCAGACCTCACTGAGGGTTCCTCAATGACTCTGGATTATGGGATGCAGACTTGTGGTCCACATGGGTTTCAGAGATGGTTTCCAGGTGTAGCTGGGTCACTGAGGGGGACACTCCCAGTCCCCAACAAGAGTTCCTGGATGACTGCAAGTTACTGCGAGCAGACTCTTGGTCCCTGTGGGCCTCAGAGATGGTTCCCAGGTGTGGAAGTAGTTATCTATTGTACAGAAATAAAACATCTTTTATACCTATTATCCAGTTGATAGGCATTTAGGTTGTTTCTAAAATCTAGCCATTACAAATTGTGCTGCTATAAATATGGGTACATATATATCACTGTAGTACAAAATTTTTAATTCTTCTAGGGAGATAGACAGAAGGGAAATAGCTGGGTCAAAGGGGACCTCCAATCCTAGTTTTTGAGGAATCTTTATACTGATTTCCACAGAGGTCACACCAGACTACACTCCTACCAACAGTGGAGAAGGGTTGCATTTTCACCACAGCCCCTCCTGTATTTGTAATAACAAATTGTTGATTTCTTGATAACCGTTCTTTCTGTGATGAGATGGTATCTCAGTGTTGTTTCAATTTACATCTCTCAAATGACCAGTAATGTAGAATATTTTTTCATATATTTATTTTCTATTTTTATGTCTTCATTTGAGAAGTGTGTATTTATCTCAGATGCTCATTTTTGGATTATATCTTTAAATTAGGGAGGTCTGATTTTTTTGAGTTATTTATACATTCTTGATAGTAATCCTTTTTCTGAATAACAGCAGGCAAACATTATTCTCCACATTGTGAGTTGTCTTTTCACTCTGTTGGTGATTTCTATTGCTGTGAAAAAGCTTTTTAATGAGATGCAATCCAAATTGTTGATTCTTTGTGATAGTTCCTATGCAGTTTTATTCATAAAGTCTTTGCCTACAGCAATACCTTTTAACAGTTTTACCTATTCTATCTCCAGCAGATGTAATGTTTCTGTTTTAATAGTTAGATGTTTGAATCAGTCCAATTTTAATTTAATGTGCAGTGAAAGATAGGGGCCAAATTATAATCTTTGGCATGTGCAGAACCAGTTTTTCCAGCATCATTTATTAAAGAGGCCATCTTTCTTCCATGAATATGTTTGGCATTTTTGTGAAAGGTAAGGTGGCTTAGTATGTCTAGAGTTGCTTCTGCACCTACTAATCTGTTCCACTGATCTTTGGCTTTCTTTCTTTGCCTGCACCTTGCTGTTCTTATCATGGTAGCTTTATAGTATAATTTCATATCAGGGATTGCGATGCCTTTATTGCCAAGTACTGCCTGTGCTATTCTTGGTCTCTCCAGGTTCCAGATGAATTTTAGGATTGTTTTCTCTAAATTCTGTGAGATATGCTATTGGAATTTTGATTGGAATTGCATTAAATCTGTGTAACAGTTTTGGAAGTAAGGCCATTTTCACTATATTGGCTTTTCCTACCCAAGAATAAGGGATGTCTTTCCACTTTCTAATAACCTCTTCAATCTCCTTTTTCAGAGTGCTGTAGTTTTCAATGTAGAGATCTTTCATATCCTTCATTAGACTGATTATTACTCATGTACAGGAAGGCCTTAATTTTTGTGTGCTGACTTTTTACCCAGATATGATACTGAATTTGCTTATTAAGTGTGCCAGTTTTAGTGGAGTTTTGGGAGTTTTTTATGTAGAGTACCATGATATGCAAATAAAGATAATTTAATTTCTTCCATTCCTATATTTATTACTTTTATTTGCTTCTCTTGTCTAAGTGCTCTGTGTAAAATTTCCATAACTATGTTGAGTAAGAGTGGAGACAGTGGGCATCCTTGTTTTGTTCCTGAGCTTAGAGAAAAAGCTTTCAGTTTTTGTCTTTTTTGTATGATGTTGGCTGTTTTATCATAGTTGGCTTTTATCAGATTGAGATAAATGCCATATATTCCAGCTTTCTGTAGGTTTTTTTTTTTAATGTGAATGAGTGCTAGAGTTTGTCCAAAGCATTTTCTGTGTATTTTGAGATGGTCATGTGACATTTCTCTTTGGCTCTGTTAATATAGTGTAATATATTTATTGATTTGTGTATGTTGAACCATCTCTGTATCCCTGGGATGAATCCCACTTTGTCACAGTATATAATCTTCTTGACGATTTGCTGCATTCTGTTCCTCAGTATCTTATTGAGGATTTTTGCATCTACGTTTATTGGGGAAATTGGCCTATAATTCTCTTATTTGAGTCCTTTTCCAGTTTTGTTATCAGGGTAATGTTTGCTTCCAGGAATGAATTTGGGGAGATTGCTTCCCTTTCAATTTTATTACAAGAAGTGGTGATGTTAGTTATTCTCTAAATTTCTTGTAGAATTCAACAGTGAGTCAGGGTCTTTTTTGGCAGATTTTTAATTGCATCCTCTATTTCCTTGATTGATAATGGATTATTTAGAGTTTGTATGTTTTTTTTTGATTCAGCTTTAGTTATTCTTGTGTATCTAGGAATCAGTCCATCTTGCTTGCATTTTCCATTTTATTAGGATAAATGTTTTCAAAGTATGTACCAATGATCTTTTGGATTTCTGCAAGGTCTGTTGTGGTTTCACCTTTTTCACTCCTAGTTACATGTATTTGAATCATTTCTTTCCTTTTTTTGGAAAAGGTTTGGTAGAGTTTGTAAATTTTATTTAATTTTTCAAATAATCATCTCTTCAATTCACTGATTCTTTTTATCATTTCTTTATTATCCAGTGTGTTAATTTGTTTTGTGGTCTTTCTAATTTCCTCCCTCATACAAGATTTTTGGCTTAGACTGCACTTGTTTTTCTAGAAGTTTGAGGTTTACTATTAAATTGTATAAACATGCTTGCTCTGTTTTCCTGATAAGGGTGTTTACTGCTATAAATTTCCCTATTAGGATGCTTTGAATGCATCTCATAAGTTCCAGTATGTTGTACTGTTATTATCATTCAACTGTAAAAACTGTCAAATTTGTTCCTTAATTTCTTTAATTTCATTTGTGACCCATTGGTTGTCCAGGAAGGTGGTATTTAATTTCTATTTGTTTATGAAGTTCTTGAGGTTTCTTTTGCCATGACTTCCCAATTTTATTGCAGGAGGGTCTGAAAATATGCATGGTATAATTTGTATTTCTCTCATTTACTTGAGCATGCTCTATTGGCTAATATGTGTTCTATTTTGGAAAACATCCTGTGTGCAGCTGGGAAGAATATGTATTCTGGTGCTGTGGGGTGGAACACTGTAGAAATTAACTGAATCCATTTGTTCAAAGTTTGTGTTGTGATATTTCATTGCTGATTTTTTGTCTAGATGATATGTCTTTTTGTGACAGTGAGGTTTTGAGATTCTCAAATACAGTTGTATTTAGGTTTATTTGATTTTTCTTACTCATTAGCATTTGTTTTACATAGTTTGGTGCATTGGTATCTGTTGCATATGTATTTATGATTGTTATCTCTGCATCTTGGATTGTTTCCTTTACAGTGATGTAGTGACCTTCATCTCTCTTAATCAGTTTAGACTTGAAATTCACTTTGTCTTCAAACAAAAATAGCTACCCTTGCCTTTTTCTGGTTTCCTGTTGCATGGAGTAATGTTTTCCATCCTTTGACTTTAGGTCTATGAGTTTCTTTTTCAATTAAATGTGTTTCTTGTATGGAACATTTTGCTGAATCTTGTTTTTTGATCCTATCTGTCATTCTGTCTTTTGATTGATGAATTGAGACCCTTAACATTCATGATTATAATTGATGTGTATTGACTCATCTGTGTCTTATTTTCCCTTTTTCTGGTTCCCCCCCTTTTTATCCTCTCTCTGTTCATTTGTTTGCCTTACCTGGTGAGTTCCTTTTGTTGGAGTGGTAGACCTTGTTATCTCTTTCACAAATGTACTTCAAAACTTTTTGGAGTGCTGGTTTGGTGGTTATAAATTTCCTCAGATGTTCTTTGCATGAAAGTATCTTACTTCTTCCATTTTGAAAGATAGTTTTGCAGGGCATGTCAACCTGGGTTGAAACTTGTTTTCCTTTAAAACCTGAATACTTCACTCCATGGTCTATTTGACTTTAGAGTTTGTGCTGAGACTTCATCTGTGATTCTAATGGCTTTTCCTTCATAGATGATTTGGTTTTTTTTTTTTCCCTAAGAGCTTTTAAGATTCTGATCTTGTGTTGAATTTCTGTGATCTTGACTGTGATATGCCCAGCTGTAGTTTTTTTTTTTTTTTTGTCTTGGCTAATTGGAGTGCTATATGCCTCACTTATCTGTTATCATGGTGTCAATAAAGACACCAAGATATATTCATAGTTACAGGCAGACAAGAGACAAATTCTTTTTCTCTACCAGGGAAACTTTTCTCAAATGACACCTGTGAACAGTTTTTTAAATATCATTTGTGGTGTCTCCTAATTTTTTCCTTGATTCCAATCACACAAGTTATTCTTGCTTGTATCATCTAACAGCTGCTGGATTGATTTCTCATGGTCTCTTGCTATTTTTGGGAAATTTTTCTTTTCATGATCACTAATTGAAAATCTGTCTACTATATCTGAGATCCTGTCCTCACAATTAATCTGCTGTGAATATTTTCAATGGAATTTTTTTCTCCTGTATATCTGCTTGAATCTGTATTATGGATGCTATTTCTTTCACATGCTAAGTATTTATAGTTTACACAATTTCTTGAAGCTTGTCTATTTTTTTAGTCTTTATCTGGTCCAGCATCTCTGATCATGTTCTTTATTTTGGAGAACATCTCTGCAGTTATGTGAAGGATTATTTCTCATTTGATTTTTTCCAGAGCCTTATTCAATTGCTTTGTTGTTACTACTTTAGAGAGGCCAGGTAGGAGGCTTTTGGATTGTCCTGCTTGATTGCTGCCTTGGTTAGCCTTTGGTGTACTGGATGTCTAGGGTTGGGTTACATCTTGGTTAAGTTTCATCTCATGTTCTTTTTATTTTTAGTTTAATCCCTGCAGTGATTCTTTTTAGTTGCCTATTGTGTGTTGCTAGTATTTAGGACTCTCAGGTGGGGATTCCTCTCTGAGGTATTTTTAAGGTGTTGCTGGTTTTGTGGTTTTTTATTGTAACCTAAATAATGTAATCCTTTTTCTGTCCACCTTGAAATCCAGAAAGTTTGTAATTGTAAACATATCGAAATGTTATTGGAGTGCCAGCAAGTTAATTCCAATCTACCATCTCCAGTGTAACCCATTTCAAGAATAGAGACACCAAGATATATTAATAGTTACAGGCAGACAAGAGGTTCTGAGTGTGGTCTAGGTGAGGATTCATGGAACAAAGACCTTGATCCAAGCCATCACCTAGCATTTTTTAACTTGTAAAGAAGCAAGTGACTTGAGGATGAGTGACAGTGAATATGGCAGAAATTATGTGTGTCTGTGAGCTAGACTTTGCTAGGATGGTACAAAACACCTCTGCAATATGTAGAGAGAAGGGAATGCAGAAAGACCAATCTACATAACTCAACTGAGGTAGCATGTAAATGTTTAGGATGTTGTTGCTTCAGTTTCTGATACATAAACATTTGTGCCTTGGGAAGTCATAGGCAGGAAACTTGGGAAGTCATAGGAGAAAACAGGAAACTGTCAGTTGGCTGAAAAGATCACATATCAGTGCCTAAGCTAGCCCTATTCACATTAGAGCCAATTAAAAGGAGAAGGCTCAGTTTAACTAATGCTGGAGCAATTGTTCTGCATCCAAGGAGAGCCACTGAAGTCAACTTCTACAGGTTTTGAGACTTTTGGAAGATCCTACCTCCTGAATTTGTTGGAGATGCGAAGTTGTTGTTTCTTTGATTCAGTTTCTGGTTCTTTGGCACTGTGCCACAGTATTTTCTGTGACCCTTGGTCAATTTCAGTCATGGAAAACCAGGAAGAACAACTGTTTAGAACAATTATGTCACTTGGCTATTGTGAAACCAATGTTGTCAAACAGCCTAGAAAATGACAAACTGAGCTAAGCATTAATTTTCCACTTTTAACCATATGAAATAGACTTCTGGTTATATAATGAAATCAAAAGCAAACCAGAAAATTATATGCAATACACAAGACCTTAATATGTAAATTTTGCCCTCAGGATTTAAAATTTAAAATGGGTTAAGGAGAAAATGGAGAAGTGGAATAAAATGAATCTATTAGATATAAAATTGGAAGACAAAGAGGTCACATTAATTTTTGGAAACTGAGGCCAAAGACTGGAGGGAAAGAGAGAAAGGAGAGATAACAAGAAGAACAGAACAGAATCACAACAAAAAGAGACTAGAAACCATGTTCACACTTACGTAAAAACAAGATCAAACAATGAAACAGAAAAAACAATGGAAACAAAAAGTAAAACAAAACTACCGCCACCACAACAAAAAGCAAATGAGAGAGAGAGAGAGAGAGAGAGAGAGAGAGAGAGAGAAATGTCCATTTCCAATTCGTGTCTGCTGTTACAACCTGTGGAGACTCCCAATCCATGCTGATCTAGCCCAGCAAGCCAGCAGTAGCTTTTTGGTAAGGTAGTGGATAATCTCAGTGAGCCTGCACTTTCTGGTTGAGACCAGCTCATTGACTTTGCAAACTTCTGAGCATCTTCCAAGGTCTGAGCCTAGCTGGAGCCTACAGCAGTTCTGAATTCTGAACTCAGCTATCTCATCACCAAGATAACTCCAGGCTAATTGCTGTCTCCTGTGTGGGGACCAAGCCCCCCACACTCACTACCAGCCAGTGCAGTCCTTCACACTGCTGGTCCCCTCCACTGCTGCATCTCTCTGTGGAGGCTTCCAAGGTCACTAGCTGTCACCATCACTGTGTGCCTGCAGGTTCGAACTGCTCTTTCCATGCAGTGAGTATGTCTCAGGGAGAAGACATACTCACTGAATATCTCCTTTTTCTTCATTTAAACATCTCTCTTTGCTCTCTCCATGGGCTTCAATTCATGCTTCAGCTTCTTTCTGTGTCCAGGGCATTCACTTTCCTCCTTTTTTTCCTCCTCTCATTGCTCATTTCAGTGTCTAGATGGCAACTCTCTGAGACACTCTTTTTCTGTTGCTTACCACTTCACCTTCTTGGTCTGAATCTGGTAGGAATTTCTTAATCCAATAAAGATAATATATCATATTAAAGGTCAGATGCCAATCCTTGTCAATTTTGCACCCAAACACATCTCCATAAATTGTATTTAATCTCTAAATAAATACAGAAACAATAATTCTTCTTAATAAAGTACAACTATCCCATACAGAAATAGAAATCCAATAGTCTTTTTCTCACAGTCTCAACACTTCCAGCATTTTTCAAAAGCCCAAGTCTAAGTCTCTTCTGAGACTCAAGACAAATTCTTTACTGTTAACATCCATAAAAATAAAGAGGTCACATAGTCCCAACTGTACAATGGCAGTGGATAAACATTTGTATTACAAAATGGAGTAATAGGGATTGGAAAGAATAGGACCAGAGGAAGACCAACATCCTGTAAGGCAAATGTAAAGTTCTATAATTGCATATCTGGCATCTAGGACAGACGGTTTTAAAATGTGGATTCCAAAGGGCTTCAGTGCACACAGTCTCTCTCTTGGGCTGGCTACACACACTGCCTACACATTTTCTTGCAGATATTCCATGTTTCTGCCATCTCTGACTTTGTTCCTGCGTCTTTGGCTTCTTTTATAGAACTTCACGTGTTGCTCTTACAGCAGCTCTTGACTGGCCTCCCAGGACTTCCTCTGAACTCTGGGTGGAAGTATTCATGATCCCACAATGCCACACTATTGTACTCTGCATGGTGATTAAACTAGAATCACTTGAATAACTCTGATGTCTACCACCAGCCTGGGCAGCCATCAGGCTCCTTTGGATCATGCCAGCAGCAGTCTCTGTACCTGGATGGCTGAGTACAGTAAAATGAATCCTGGGTAAAATTTTAATACAAGGCCCTTCTCAAGCAGAGGTCCAAGAAACTCTCTTCTTAAATGAATGTTTGACACTTTTTTACCTTTAACCCTGCAATGGATGCAAATCTTAGTGAGTTCTGAGATGCTTTCAAAGTATCTGTATTCTTGTGATTATGCAAAGTGCTTGGTTTCTTTTGATTGTGCTAATCTCTTTAGAAGGAACACTTCCTTTGCCCCCAACTTTACACATGGTTCCTTTTGGTTAAAATTTAAATATTTCAAGTTTTCTACCATTTTCCTTGAATTTTTACTATAATTATGCCTAAAAGCAGCCAGCACTACCTATATCATAGCCCGAATTTTGACTGTCTTGAAATTTTCCCTACCAAGTTAATCAGTTCATTGCCTTTACTTCAGTCTCTTGTGAAGTCTTAGGAAATGGGCAAAATGCAGACAATGTTTTTGCTAGAATATAACACATTGGCCTCCAGTCCAACTGCCAATGAAATCATTATTCCTAGCGGAAACTTCCTAAACTTTACCTTTAGTGTCCACGTCCCTATCAGCATTCTGACCTTCTGAGGTCTGAGAGAATCATGCACCTATAGCTCCTTATAACATTCTAGCAGCTTCTCTAACCCACATTTCCAGACCTTTCCAAACTTCTCCAAAACAGTTCCAAATAATTATAAACTCTATAGTCAAGTACAGTCACAACAACAAACCCTCTTCCATGGTTGAAATTTCCTTTTTAAATCACCTTTCCTATTTTGACACAGTGCTTGATACCCACAGTATAAGGAGGAGATGTTTATTTGACTAGCGGTTCAGTGGATTTGATCCATTGTAGACATGCTCCAAATAAAGAACATCTGGTTAAAGGGCATGATGGAGCAAAGCGCCTCAATTCCTGGCAGCCAGAAATCAGAGCAAGGGAATGGTGCCAGAGAGAAACAGGCTGTAGACAATGTGTAGTTCAGAAGACCACACCTCTTTGACCCAATCAGACAGTTCAGACCCTGTCTCCTAATCTGTTAAGTTTTTCTTAATCCAATGAATTTGATATATTAGGATTAATGATTACAAAGTTATGACAGCCTAGTATCTCAGAATGTGATCCTCTTTGGAAATAGTCATTATGGTTACATAATTGTACTTCTGTATGCATGAGGGATTGGTTCCAGGAGTCCTACAGATGTTCAATTCCCTTATAATCAAATGGTGTAGCATTTGCAAATAATCTATGAACATCTTGTTGAATCTCTATATTACCTATATGACCTAATGGCATATAAATAACATGCAAATACTCATTATTCTATATTATCTAGTGAATAATGATGAGAAAAAATCTCTACATATCTAACACAGATACAATTTTGGAACTATTTTTGACACATAGTTGGTGAAATTTGCAAATGTGGAACACACAGATGTAGAGGATCAACTATAGTTAGTCAAGATGACATCACATTGCTATAGTATGAGTCCCCACTGGTGTCACCATAAGAAGCTGGCTAAGAGAAGACAGAGACACTGTGATAATGAAGGCAGGCATTGGAGTGACATAGCTGTCAGTGGAAAAATGCCAAAAATTGTCAACAAGCCACACCAAAAGTAGGATAAGGTAAGGAAGCATCTCCCATGAGTTCTAGAGAAACATGACACTTATTACACCTTGATTTCAGAATTGTAGCTTGAATAACTATGAAACAGTAAATTTCTGAATTTTTTAAACCAACCAATTTGTGTACTTCTTCTGGCAACATTAAGAAACTAATAGAGGTTTGTGCAGAACAATAAAAACTCATTAAAACTACTTAAAATAGACCCATTCATTGAATAAGAAAGTAGCTCAATTGTTTACTGAGTTTAGTGATTTACACATATAGTATGTAAGTAGACATATATAGTCATCTGTGGGGAACTGGTGCCAGGACCTCGACAAACACCACTGTCTTCAGATTCCCCAGCCTCTTACATCAAATTGTGCGGTGTTTGCAGAGAACGTAAACAATTCTCCTGCACACTTTAACTCATTTCTGGATTACTTATAACACTACTATGTTAGTGCTATGCAAATAATTTGTATACTGCATAGTTTAGAGAATACTGAGAAGAAAACAGCCTGTACGTATTCAGTGCAGATACATAGTTTTTTTTTTTGTTCATTTTTGATACATGGTTGGTAGAAACCACAAACATAGAAAGTCCATATAGTGAACCAACTCTATTCAGTATTTTACAAATACTCATCGAGGACAGCCTTCCCATTTGCTTTGACAAATTTGTTTTGCAATAATATAACCTCGTATTCTCATATATTGCCATTTTATGGTGGAGGGAATCCATAGCCCTCCAGAGTGCCCACAGGTGGCAAGAGGTTCTTTTGATGCCTCTGTAAGTTTTTCTACTATGTGCTCACATATATTTGGGGACAATCAAGCCATTCTGAAGGCTTCACCTGGCCTGTCTTGAAGACTGATTCATGCAAGATGATCTCAGATCTAGTGGGATCACATTATGTATATAGTGTAATGTCTCCAGGAGACTTGCACTAAGAAAAGATCCATAGATACATGGTGAATGCAGTTCTTAAAAAGTTAATTAGAGACATATTTTGCAGAGGTAAAACATGTTTATTAATTAATTCATTATATATTTATTGAATACTAAGTAAATATTTTTAACCAAAATAAAAGCATGTGACACTATTTTTGAATTTTAAAAGAATGAGGAAAGAAAGGACAGTGCTGGAGAAATCACACTTTATAAGACATCCTTCATGTGATGAAAGATCACATTTATTTAATAAATATTTGATAGTTTCCTACTTAAAATTAGTTGTGTGGTATGATGGAGGAGTAAGATCTCAACAGTTTTAGGGACATTGAAATTACTGATCTTATCACGTCAGTTCATATGTCATCGCACTCTGTATATTTTCAAGGTGCTAATGTTCAAGAATTCCACACTCTGAGGCTGAGTCCCAAATTTTTAAATCTTAGCCAGAAAAATAAAGATCATATTCTCAACTCTGTGCTGTGAAAATGAAACAAAGCTCTGAATTTTTACCTAGTAGGAATTTAATAGATGTTAAAAGTTTGAAATTACATCAAAGATACAAATAAGTCATAATTAGTATTCTCATCAAAAAGTGGCTATTTATACAAGGTTCAAAGTATGCTGTACCATCAAAAACGGACCCATGTTGTGTCATCTTGAGCCGGGCTTCATGAAGGAGATACTGATGTAAGAGGGGAACAGGAGATGTTAGTAACTCAATCAGACTAAAGCTGGTAAATGCTACTTTACGGACTTGAGCAGGAATTTTGACCTTAGAGCCCATGAAAATTTATTGTTAACCTACTATGTACTGAAAGTACAGTGATAATCCAGATGGTGAACAGGACAACACTATGTGTTTGAAGCTTATATTCTGCAAGTTTAACTGGCACAGCATAGATCATTATTTCCATCTGTTGGATTTTTTCTTACTTTCATTTGTAAGATATTCCTTCTTTCTAATGCATCATTGGACATATTTTGGATTTGTGGTTTATGCGGTTAAAATATCAGGTGCTTTGAGTGCAGTGCTTGTGGGCCTCTGTCTGAAGAGTGGATGGCACTAAACCTTGCGTCTAATTGGTTCAGACTACATACAGTTAGTTCATCCACAAAGCAAGAAGCACCATCTGACTAATGTTTTACACATATCATTTCACTTCCAAATGTCAAGTACTATTTTTTTAAAAACTGTAAAGTAGTTAACAACATACTAAAAATCCTTCAAATGTGTTACAGTTGAGGTATTCACATGCGCATAAGTTGTGGCTGAATCTTACTCACTTTTCACATGTTTGACAAACATGGTTTTACTAGCAAGTTGAAACTCACTCAAACTGACCTTACTTTTGAAAGGCTCACATGCTTATCTCCTCACAATCAGTCTTTGTGCAATGTACACAGAGTTACATAACTGCTTTTTCACAATTGACATACAGCAATTCTGCTCTTGTTCAGCCACTTTTAACCCTGAACTTGCCAATACATTTTCAATGCTTGTGCTTTCTTTTCCATTGAGTGTTCAAGTCAAACTGAATGGGTAGATCTGACTCTTAGGAAATCATTTCATAATAATCAGTGCATACCTCATTCATGAGAACATTAATCTCCATAAAGATTTTGTTTTGGCTTAAATATATCTATATTTATTAGAATATCAAATACTGTCTAATTATTGTTCTCTAGAATGACTTTGATTTCTAATCTGTCTGCCAGACATTCCTAGTGGCATCTATCTTGCGTCCCATAACACCACCACATCTTTCCTTTGATTCGTTCTCTTTTTATCCTTAGCATAGTTTTCTAGTTGAGACTGTCTGGATTATTAATGTGATTGTGTATGACCACCAGGAAGAGACTTGGGTAATTGCTTTTTAATCTGTAGAAATATGCTAGAAACTTGGAGGATTTTTCTGAGAATTCCCAATTGTGAATGATGCCTTCCTAGGGTTAATCCTATTTTCACTAACATTCATGTTTCTTCTGCGCTTGGTCACCTCCACTTGGATGTATCAGTACCTGATTCTTGAAAATGTCCCCCAAATTATAGTGAAAATAGAGAAGGGAGTAATTTTTTTTTCATTGAAGATTGTAAAAAAAAAAAAGAGTTAATGAAATAATTTTGTTCTCAGCATCGCCAAATTTAGGACTAAGAGCTGCCAATTTTCTAACAATTTAGCACATTCCTTCTTTCAAGTCAAAGAGCAAATCTCGTCTGTCTATAATGCAAAGTTCTTAATGTAGGGCCGAGCATACTCTGGCACTGGATAACTGTGACTGACTGACTGACCACCTTACAACTGTTTGACTGAGGTTGCCAAGAAGGTTTGGCACACATGTCCTCAATTAACAGATTGGATAGTTGCTAATTATCTGGATGAGGGATTTGGCTCCCTGAGCTTGCCTTTTCCTGCAAACAGGAAGAAAAGATTCCACCATAGTGTTCTGACTCATTGGAATTTGTCCCCTGCAGCCTCCCATGATGTCACACTGACATTTTCCCACAAGTAACTTTGAGGTGAATTTGGATCTTAGATAATTAAATTGAATGATTTAAAAGAGGAAAAAAAACACACCAGCATTGGAAAAATTGAAAATCTGAATGTGTTAATTATCATAAGGATATTAGAAATGTATATTTGGAGAAGTGCTACTTAATGATATTTAATGATCTCCATGATTAATCACTGACAGCTCATTGGTAGATGTCCCACTGTGTGGACTGTTCATGACAAACCGTTTGTCTAAATTGACTTCTTTGCCCCCAGCATCCTTCTGATTCCTATGTTAGGGTCTACACTTATTAACAATATGAACTCACTGGACATTGGCACAACAAAATTGTATTACAATAGGGAAAGTTTTGGCTAAAATGTAGAATACAATGCACATAAATGTTGTACAAAAGTTAATTAGAAATTAATTTTTTAAAATATTTACTGTAGTTTATTTTTTAGAAAAATAATTTATTTCAGTAATAAAATGATGAATATCTTTTTCTTTTTTCTCTTTCCAGTATCCAAGATTAAACCCAAGATTATCTTACTGTTACAGTCCCAGCCTGTTTGAGACAGCATCTTGCTAAGTTGCATGTCTTGAACTCCCATGTGTGCCTCCCAGAGTTCTGAGATTGTAAGTATACATCACCACAATCATCTAATGTCTTCCTTTTATGACTGAGAATCTAGTTGAATCTCAGAGACTTTAATCTCAGTATTAATGTTCATGATTAGCTGCTTTGTCTTACAAGTCAGTAGGCCAAATCTACATCAATTCAACCTTCAAAAGATTTTTCTGACAAAAAATAGTTGACAATACTAAGAATAAAAACAAAACAACAACGAGAACTAGTTCTAATATAATTCCTCCTAGAATTGTAAAGGGTCCTTCTATGTCCAAGCTGTGTTCCTGAGGGGAATTAATCCAGACTTCTGGGCTTCAGTGTGTGCTGCTATAAAATGAAGGTGATACTAATGTCTATTTCAGAGCTTAGTTGTGAGAAATGAATAAAATGTGGCTCCTGACACATAATGTATGCTACCAGCAAGAAATGTTAGCTATGCTTACTTTACTTTTTTACTTACATTGCACACACACACACACACACACACACACACACACATGCACGCATGCATGTGCGTGTGCGTATTGTGTTGCTAGGAATTAAACCCAAGTTTTCAAATGTTAGACAAGTGCTCTATCACTGAGTAATACCCCAGCCCTAAGTTTCAAATATACTTATGTAGCACTTTGTCCAATGTAAGATAACTATAATTTTTAAATTTTTAAAAATGATTAGGTTTTAGAGAGATTGCTGGCAATTTCAGTTTTTCAAGATGAAGTTACTATTACCTCATTTTGATAAATTGCCCAAGATGAGCCTCTTAGTCAAACAAATATGGCTTCTTGGAGAACACAGAAGCTATGGCTTGATTAACACATTTTGGTACAGAGTCAAATGATACACATTATTGTCTGTGGATTTTAAGGCAGAGGAAAAATAATTGCTTTGAAACATTTAAAATGCAGATCGAAATTCTTACACTCTGCACAAGTTAAATATCTCAAATCAGGAAAATGTCTTTAGGACATTATTTTTGCTTTCTTTGGCCTCTGCTGGCTGACTGCCTTCAGCTGGTGGTTGAGAAGGAGTGATAGCTTGGGAGAGAATGATGTTAAAGGTCAGAGCAAAGAAGTTGGACAGTCTGTGCCTGACACAAGTCCTCTCTTGGTCTGTCACTCAGAGAAACAAGTTTGCACAACATTAGCAATGACTTTGAATGGACTTTTGCTCTAAATTTTCTAGAATGTTGAGGTTAAAGGTAACAAGTTGCAGTGATACCAGTGGGAAAATGTAACTCTTTGATAGAGCAACTAACTAGGTGACAAGGGAAGTCCAGAGAATTAAGGGTTTGCTAATTTCGCTTAAGTTATCTGAGATAAAAGTAACACCAAATTCCTGGTTTCCTAACTTCCCATCAGATGCTTCTGCAATTTCCTTTCAAGTAATTTTAGAAATTTAATTAGAGATATAACCCAGTCTTTTTCTTCAATGGGAATGCTTATGTTTCTGCATAGAGTTACCTGGCCAAGTGTAGTTTTGGCTTAAACAAATGAAGAATCATACTTGACAATGTGCAGGATATGAAATATACTTTAGTCCACTCTGCTCTCTGATCACACCACTTCTATTTCTAATAAAAGCAGGACATCAGAGAAAGCATCCTCTACAATTAGCAAACTACCCAAAAGGCAGAAGGACAGTTCAGAGACCGCCTCTCCATAATTAGGGGAGGCAGAGGTGTTTCCAACATTTCTTTTGCCTGAGTTATGGAAATGAGTATCTTGAGCTTTCCCCTCTAGCAAAGACTGTCTGTTAATACCCAAACTACTTCAGATTTATTGTGACAAGTGATATAGTACCATGTTCAAGGAAGAATTCTGGGATGCATGCTTTGGAAACTTTTTTTGTTGCCCATCTGTTTTGCTTGTCGCAATTCCTGTTTGTTTAAGATGTACGTGTGCCAGAAATGTGGAAAGAATGTGTGCAGCGACAAGTGCTATCGAGCCATTTTCACACTGGACTTATGGGAAGCATGTGCTGCCCATCTGTGAAGTTCTCATTTTATGCAAATTTAGAAAATATATTCTTATGTCATGTTGCCTTAATGCCCAAGGGTGGATTGGAAGGAGGAGAGAGATAGGGAGAAAATAACCCTATGCCCAGTGGCAGAGTGGCCTTGCCTTGAGTAAAGGAAGGTCTGAGATGCACGCTAGTTGTCAGAAAGTGCAAGTTTGGAAGGAAATATTTTCCCCAAAATTGCTTGCGGTAAAGTGCTGGGTCTTTAAAATCAATTTGTAATCTATGAATGAGTTTCTTAAAGCCCCTATCTCAAGAAATGTGAATAGTGCAGAGAGAGAGAGAGAGAGAGAGAGAGAGAGAGGCAGAATATTTAGCTGTGGGTCTTTCTTGTCTTGTGGGACATTCTGTGCCAGTGGTCTCAGATATATTCTGAGTTCTAATGGAGAATATTGTAAAGGAGGACAACACTGTATTTCCAGGTCAGGGTTTCTGAGATGTTACTCTTTCTGGATGGTTATGGTTATAAGTGGGATCCCACTTACCTCCATGTACCACCCAACTAAATAAATTGTATTAGACTAAAAACACCCTCAGTAAATAAAGAAAAAAAAACTACTCTTGAAATAAAGCTCTGCAGAAGTAATGAGAATTAGAGAAGCTACTTCAGACTCTGACTGTTGAGTGGGTTGCCCTGAGACTAAGTAGGATGAAGGCTCCAATACATGAAGATACTGGCTTTGTTAGTGTCCCACATTCTGGGGTGGGCTGCAAACAATTGCTCCTATGTCATGTCCACAGGAGCCTCACCTCGGGCTTCCGGGTGTGGGCGGGTCACTGGGCACAGCCTTTCAGTCCCTGCGGGCCTCACTGCGGACTCCCGCATGACCACGGGTCCCTGGTGCGGACTCTCCTCCCGGCTGCCGCAGAGATGACTCCTGCGTGTGGGCGGGTCTCTGGGTGCAGCTTCCCAATCCCCGGGAGCCTCACCTGTGGTCCCTGGGTGTGCTGTCGTGTTAGCACACTAGCAGGTACTTGAAATCTTTCTAGATCTAACCTAAGTTTTTTTTGTGTGTGTGTGTGTGTCTGGTGGCAGACTTTATTTATTTATTTTTAAATTTTATTTTATTTTAAAAAAGGGGTAAAACTAAACATAACAAAACAGAATAAAGCAGCTCAGAAGAAAACAATGTGACACAGATTTCAAAACAAGACAACAGGAGATCTACAGTGGTTACCATAATGTCCTTATTTTCTTCTACATAGTTGTCTATATCTTCACACATGATGAATTCATACAAAACAAAATAGTATAAAACTGATCAGAACAGGGCAAAGAAGGCATTACAGGCCTTCAAAACCAGACAATATGAAAATCAAAATGGTTGCCACAGTGTCTCTCATTTTCTTCAAAATATCTGTCCATACCTTCATGTATGTTGAAATTAAATACAAAACAGACTAACACCACTCTGAACAAAGAATAGAAGCACTGTTGGATTTCATAGCATGATGAGGCAAAACCAGCAAAGGATACCATAATGTCTGTTTTTCTTTGAAGTAGCTGTTCATTTCATCACACATAATATAATTGACTCTCATAAACTGTTTAGCAGAAGTTCTAGGGATGTATAAGTCTCTACATGTATACCTATCCTTTCTGCACTAGAGAGAAAAACAAAACAAAACAAAACAAATTACTAGAAAAGTAAGAAACAAAAAGACAAATAAATAACAATAGCAAAGACCCCAAAACAATAACGATACAGGCCTTCTAAACATGGTGGTAGGAATAGAACTAATGTTGATATTTTACATAGTGATCTTCAAGAGTTCCTCAGGTCACCTGATACAAACATGCAAAATTGTTCCAATCCTATGAATATTAACTGCTTTGTTCTACAAACTTATAGAATTTGTAGCACAATCATCTTAGCTATCCTAGGTGTGTTTATACAAATTTAGATATTTTTTCTTTTCCCTTCCTTTTTCTTTTTCCTGTTTTCCCCAGAGATATTACTTTTTTTCCCCTTTGGGAAGACTCTTAACCTTTCACTGCATTAATTGAGGATTTTGTATCTTATGTATTCTTACCACTTCTTACACTAGGTATAAAATACAGTGTTTACTCATGTAAGTTTGATTTATTTCATTTATGAGTATGTCCTCAAATTGCATCCACTTACTTATAAATACCTCAATGTGATCATTTTTTATAGCTAAGTAGTTCTCCATTGTATAAAAGTACCACATCTTTTTAATCCATTCCTCATTTGATGGGCATTTAGGTTGTTTCCAAGATCTGGCTATTACAAATTGTGCTGCTATAAACATGGGTGCACATGTATCACTGTGATATGATGCTTTCAGTTCTTCTGGGAAATGCCCAGAAGTGGAATAGCCAAATGGGACTTCCAATCCCAGCTTTTTGAGGAACATCCAGACTGACCTCCACAGTGGTTGCAATAGTCTGCCCTCCCACCAACACTGCAGAAGAGTTCCTTTTACCCCACAGCCTCTCCAGTGTTTGTTGTTGATAGTTTTCTTACTCCTGGCCATTCTTTCTGGCATGAGATGGAATCTCAGTGTGGTTTTAATATGCATTTCTCTAGTGACCAATGATGCTGAACATTTTTTTATGTATTTATTTTCCTTTTGTATTTCTTCATCTGAGAACTGTGTATTCATCTCAGTGCCCATATTTGGATTGGGTCTTTGAATTTTGGGGGTCTGATTTTTAAAAAATTCTTCATGTGTTCTAGACTGAAGTCCTTTGTCTGAAGGACCGTTCACTTAGATTTTTTCAAAATTCATGGGTTTCCTGTTTACTCTCTTGGAGATTTCTTTTGACATGCAAAAACTTTTTAATAAGGAGAAATCCCAGTTATTGATTCTGAGAAGTATTTCCTGTGCGGTTTGATTTTTGTTCATGAATTCTCTACCTACCCCTACAAGATTTCTACCTACTTTGTCTTCCAGCAGATTTAGTGTTTCTGTTTTAATATTTAGATGTTTGATCTATTTTGACTTTAGCTTAGTACATGGTGATAGGCATGGGTCTTGTTTTAGTTTTCAGTGTATGGAGAGCCAGTATTAAAGAGACTATCTTTCTTCCAGTGAATGTGTTTGGCCCCTTTATCAAAAATAAGGTGGCTGAGTATGTTTGTAGTTGTAGTTGCATCTTCTAATCTATTCCATTCCTCTTCAGGTCTGTTTTTATTCCAGTACCATGCTGATTTTATTACAGTAGCTTTGTAGTATAACTTCAAGTCAGGGACTGTGATGCCTCCTGCCTTGCCTTTGTTGTTCAGAATTGTCTTTGCTAGTCTAGATCTTTTCTGGTTCCAGATGAACTTTAGGAATGATTTCTTTAGGTCTGTGAGGTATACTAGTGGTATTTTGATGGGGATTGTGTTAAGTCCTGTATAACAATTTTAGGAGAATGGGCATTTTCACAATATTTATTCTTCCTATCCATGAGCAAGGGATGTCTTTCCATTTTCTGAGGGTCTCTTTGATTTTTTTCAGGGTACTATAATTTTCCCTGTATAGCTCTTTTGCTTCTTTTGTTAGATTGATTTCTAAGTATTTCATTTTTTGGGATGCTATTGCGTAGGGTATGGCTTCTCTTAATTCTTGCTCAGTGAGTTTGTTGTTTATGTACCTGAATGCTATTGATTTTTGAATGTTGACTTTGTATCCAGCTACATTACTGAATTTATTTATTTTGCCTAGGAGTCTTTCAATGGAATTTTGGGGGTCTTCTATATACAGTATCATGTCATCTGCAAATAATGATAATTTAACTTCTTTTCCTATTTTTACTTCTTTTATTTCTCTCTCTCTCTTGTATAATAGCTCTGGCTAGTATTTCCAGCACTATATTGAATAAGAGTGGTGATAGTGGGCATCCTTGTCTTGTTCCTGATTTTAGAGTAAAGGCTTTCAGTTTTCTGCCATTTAATATGATGCTGGCTGTTGGTTTGTCATGGGTGGCTTTTTATCATATTGAGGTAGAGACCATCTATTCCAATTTTCTGTAAGGTTCTTACCATGAATGAGTGTTGGACCTTATCAAAAGCTTTTTCTACATCTATAGAAATGATCATGTGATTCTTATTTTTGGTTCTATTGATATGGTGGATTACTTTTATTGGTTTGTGTATGTTTAATCATCCCTGCATTCCTGGGATGAATCCCACTTGATCACAGTGTATAATCTTGATAATTTGCTGCATTCTATTTGCCAATATTTTATTGAGAATTTTTGCATCTATGTTCATTAGGGAGACTGGTCTGTAGTTCTCTTTTTTTGTTGGATCTTTCTCTGGTTTTGGTACTAGAGTAATACTGCTTCCAGGAATGACTTAGGGAGAATTGCTTCCCTTTCAATTTAATTGAAAAGTTTGAGGAGTGTCAGCATTAAGTCTTCTTTGAATGTCTTGTAAAATTCTGCAGTGAATCCATCTGGACCTGGGCTCTTCTTTGCTGGTAAGTTTTTAATTACATTTTCAGTTTCATTAATTGAAATTGGGTTATTCAGCAGTTTTATATCTTCTTTATCCAACTTCAGTAATTCATATGTTTCTAGGAATGTGTCCATTTCTTCTGTGTATCAAGCCTATGAGAATAGAGGTTTTCAAAATAGGTATTGATGATCTTCTGTATTTCCACAGGGTCTGTAGTGATTGCACCCCTTTCATTCCTTATTGCATGAATTTGAGGTTTTTTCTTTCCTTTTTTAAATAAGGTCAGCCAGAGGCTTACCAATTTTATTTATTCTTTCAAAGAACCAACTCTTTGATTCATTGATTCTTTGTATTGTTTTCTTAGTCTCTATAGCAGTAATTTCTGCTCTGATCTTTATAATTTCCTCCCTTCTTTTGGCTTTGGGCTTGACTTGCTCTCCTTTTTCTAGATGTTTGAGGTGTAACATCAGGTTGTTTATTTGTGTTCATTCTGTTTTCCTGATGTGGGAATTCACTGCAATAAATTCTCTAAAACAGATCATATACTAGCCCACAGAACTTGCTTAAGGAAATGCAAAAAAATTGAAATTATTCCATGCATGTTATCAGATCATTGCACCATAAAACTAGAAATTAATGACAGAAGAAACTGCAAAAACCTCACAAACACATGGAAATTGAATAATACACTCATATATGCAATCTGTAGGTCACAGAGGATATTTAAAAAGAAATTAAACAGTATCTGCAAGCAAGTGAAAATATAAATACAACTTACCAGTGCCTGTGAGATGTAATGAAAGCAGTCCAAAGAGGAAAATTTATTGTGGTGAATTCCCACATCTAAGCTAAGTTTTTAGAAAGTATAATATAGGGTGAAATATAAACAGAACTTTTATTGACAAAAAAAAATGCTAAGACACAAGCAATGAAAGTGTCTCTAGTGAGAATCAAAATGTCAAGGGTTTGGGTTAGAGTTAGAGCAATCTGAATGCTGATGTCCTATACTCACAACTCGGTCTATGGTTGGAAGAACTTTATGCTTAGTCACATAAAGTGGGCACTCTAGTCACATTTCCCTGTGCTTAGATGCATACTAAGTTTGCTTAAAAGTTCTGCTGTCATCATTTTGAAGTTCTTAATGGTTTCCAAACAAGATGCCCTGAGTTTTCATTTCATGTGGAATCTCACAACATGTAGCTGATTCTGTTAAAGACAAGCACAAGCAAATATGTGTAAACTCGAGCAGAATTTGAGAAGGAAGATTGAGGCTAAATGTCAAATATGAACAGAAAGATGGACCAAATATAGTTAAGGACTTGCATTGTCCTCGCTCCCTTCATCAATAACCCACGTCCTCTAATGCTTGGTGGGGACCTGGAGCTTGCAACCAATTCCTTCTTTTGAGGGTTTTTTTTTTTTGATTCATCCTCATAATCATAGATGCCACTTTGTCAATTCCAGCTCGGGGTTAGGCCACAATTTATGGTCCCACTCACATTTAGGCTATGACTTCTCCCTCAGATTGTTGTCCCATATGCCAATTGTATCTGGAAACATCCTACAGAAACATCAAGAAGTGTACTTTGCTAATTTCTTAGAACTTTTTTGATGCAGCCAAGTTGATAATCAAGATCAACCATCACAGTGATCAAACTCATTTTTTATCCTTATTATCAGAATTTTCTTTAGGCATCAGGAAAATCTCACACCTTCTTGTAAGTACAGGGAATTTCTCACAGGGAATTTATGGGTCATTCCTATTGGTACATTACTCAAACATGAGAAATTCATTCTAAAGAAAACTACAGAAAATTTCAGCAAAATCATTACTGATGGTCAGTAATAGCTCAAATTCAAAGTAAGGTGCAAACTCGAAGTGAAATTGAATCTTCCAAAGCCAGTCTTCTTAAGATATTTCTTTAAGCATGATACACTTAGAGCTTTACTGAGTTTTCTCTAGCAACTGTGTGAAGGATGAACCACAGGGTTGTAAGGGTAAAGATGGCAGAAAGATTAGCCAGGAAACTAGAGAGAGGTCCTGGATATAACCATGAAGATTATAAAAGATGATACATTTGTGAATCGAGTGTACTTTGAAGCTAGAGCCAACAAGACTTACAACCAGTATAGTATGTGAGGAAATGACAAGAATCAAGAATTGCTTCTTCCGAGTAGCAGGCAGATGAAAATTCGAGTTCTGTTTAGGTTGTTAATTCTTAGATGTCTATTCATAAACTCAGAGGTATAGTGTAGGCAGTTGTGCTTAAATATAAATAATCAAGAATACATAGAATTTGGTAAGTTCAGTGGTCTCATTTTCCTTCTTCCTGTCCATTTCCTTTTTTACACAATGGCCCGAATACAGCTTCAACGTCATTATTTATAAGGACCCCTTAAATTCTTAGCTAAAATTCTTTTAATTGGCAAAGAGAAGGAAGAGAAAGGGCATTTCGTTCCTCTATCTCCATTTGGTCCACATTTATAAAATAAGTAGGTCACTAGGTAACAGGAAGATGGGGGATGGCTTGAAGAGAAGTAGATATTAGGGTTCAAAGGAGCAGCTGGAAACAGCTACACTTGGCTGCACCCTTTTAATTGCCATGTCCTGGCTCTTTCACCAACCTGCTGAGTGTGGCTAACAATGGACTTGCCATTTCAGAGTGTGTCAAATAGCTCAGTGCATACTGGGAGTACATACCAAAATCTCAACAAATTTCTGTGAAATCAAACTGCTTATGGGGTAAATTACATAGGCCCATGTAGACCCCTGGGAACTCTAGTCATATTCAAAGTTTCTGTATTCATAAATGGAATATTTTTTAAGTTGTATGTTTACATAGTGTGTTCTGTGGAGAGTTAGGGGAAGGGAAGGAGGGAAGGAGGAAGAGAAAAAAAGAGAGGTGCCATTTCTTTCATTTTTGGCTCTTCTTATTAATGTTTAGCACTTAAAAATTCATCTCTAGTAAATTCCTTGAGAATTCTCACTACACTTCTCCCAGTAGCAGGTTAGGTATGCCTTCATTAAACATTAAGTAAAAACAGATGAAAAAATGTTATATTTCTTGTTCACAGAATAAGTAACATGTGTTGGTAGAACCAAGTTTAGACTCTACAGCACAAAATTTCTAAAAGCAAACTTCTATTTTTCTCTGCACAACTATTTATGGTCATAGGATGGCACCCCATTTCATCCATCTGTTTAAGCCAAGGTCCTAGGAATAATGCTTGATTCTACCATGTTCCAACTTTTAGTCCATCAACAAATCCTACTAGCTTTACTTAAAAATATCTCAGATGTGTCCCTTGCTCTGCATCTTCATTATCACATCCCTGGTCCAAACTATACCACGTCTTGTCTGGAATTTTGAAAAAAACTTACTTGATCCACCTGCATCCACTTGTGTTTACCACTTCATCCTTTTTACATGCAATGCTCAGAGGAGCCACGATCAGTGGTGCCTCAATTTCCCCTTCTGTACTATGAGAATAGTAATAGTACCTGTTTTGTAAGGTTCTGGCAAGGATTACACAATGATAAATGTAAAATACTTAGAATGGTGCTTGGTATAACCAATTTTGAATGTTTTTGGTATCATACTTAACTCCTTAAATAGTTTTCCCTTTTTAAACTCCCTTATTACACATAGTCAGAGAAGATTTCTTAGAATGTAAATGAGACCATATGGTTTCAGAAGCTTCTCATTGATCTCAGGGTAGACTCAAACTTCCCAGCTGGTCCACCATTGCCTTTTATGATTGTCTTTGTCTATCTTGCTCACCTACCTTTCACCTCAATTTTTTCCACTGTCTTCATTTGATGCACAAATCTAGCATGTCTCCACTGTCCAGCAACACTAAACTTCAGTGTAAGTTCCTAAAGGGCACAGTAGACTCTCTCAGTGTAGACCTTTGCATATGTCTTTTTCACTTTCCTAAAGTACTTTTTGTCCTCTTTTACACTTCCCTACCACTACCACTGCTGGTACCCTCATTCTCAGGGGTAACTCCTAGTCAGCATTTAGGACTCCACTTAGTAAATTTCTGGTCACATTCAGCTCTTCCTAACCCAATGAATCTGAGGTACATAGGTTTACACACACACACACACACACACTATATATATATATATATATATATATATATATATATACTATATATTCATATATGCACATATATAATATATAATACAAATATATTATAATGTATATTAGAACATGATTCCCTTTATATACATCTATGGTAGAACTTATAACAAGACATAAAAATAAAAATCATACCCAAGAACAAAGAAAACAAAAATAGCATCCCAAAGGAGGACTATAACTCAAAGAAGATTTACAAAAAGGTAGTTGATAAATCGTTACCTTCTTCACTGCCTTCACTTGTATCAAGGATATAAAAGAATTCAGAGAAACACTCCTTGGTAGGGACATATGTATGAACCAATTTTCTCTTTCTGGAGAAGGAGAAGAGGAAGAATGGAAAAAACAACCATCAGAGAAGCATTTAAGGAAGAAGGCATGTGGACAAGTACTGGAGTCTAGATTCACTGGGGTTTAATAGGATAGAGCTGAGTTAGATCATTTCAATGGAACTTTCAAAGTCTTAACAGCTTTATAGTCTAGAGAAGTGGGAGAAATCCACATTAATACTGCTTTAAATCAAAAGATTAAAGAAGAATCACTTCTTAGGTTTTTTCACTATGGGAGAGAAAGAAAGTCTGAGTGAGATCTTCATTTTCCCATTGCTCTCAGGGTAAACTCAAACTTCCCAGCTGGTCCATCAATTCTCCTGGAAGAAAGAGAATTGATTCTTCAGCGCTGGATGTGTGCTACCCAGATCGACACTTTTGGCCTTCTATCTTCAGTCAGGTCTCTATTCTAGTGCCGGACAGTGACTCGTCTACTACAAATGCTTCTTGTACCCTATCATTCACTGTCTGGAACCCCCTGTAGTGTGCTCACATCCTAATTTCAAGAACTTGTGAATATGATCTTAGTTAGATTCTTAGACCCTTTTGAGCGTTCAGACCAGGAGTGGTGGCACTCTAGGGAGGATGAGGTAGGAAGGTTAAGAGTTCAAGGATAGCCTGGGCTATGTGACAAAGTTTTATATCAAAACATTACAGGGAGAGAAGAAAGAAAGAAAGAAAGAAAGAAAGAAAGAAAGAAAGAAAGAAAGAAAGAAAGAAGAAAGAAAGAAAGAAAGAAAGAAAGAAAGAAAGAAAGAAAGATTTTTTGCGGATTGTATGTATTCATCCTGATGTAACTACATCCATCCTGAGACATAACCACCATGATTGCTTCAAAGTAACCCTAGCTGATTTTTCCCACATCATTTCCCTGCATGTAATCATAGAAACTTTCAGCAAACTATAAAAATCATTAGAGTACTCTGTAGTGTACACAGCCCTTCTTCTTTCTGACTCAGACTTCCGTGACCCAGCTGGTTTCCCTGCTGCTGCCCAGAACTGTTTCCACCACTGAGTCCCCTAATAAATTACACTCTGTTCATCTCTGGATCTGTCTGTCACTTTTTTGTTTTCATGGAACCTTAATGCTTGTTCACATACACTAGTGCCAGGTTGTTCAGAGCACAGAAATAAGTAAGTTGAGGAGCTCAAGATCATTCTGGTTTATCCAGGTTTGTCCAAAATAGAATGGCAGATATCCTTATGAGGAAACAGACACTCATGTGAAGAGTGTGAGTCACAAACCAGAGAATGTCTGAACCCACCCGAAGCCAGAAGTGTCAGGAAAGGGTTCTCTCTCAGAGAATTGGAAAATGGGGTGCTCTGCCAACGCACTGATTTTGACTTTTGTTTTCTAGAACTGTGTGAGAATAAATGTCTACAATTGTAAGCCTCCTAGTTTGTGTAATTTTTTTACAGTGGCCCTAAAAAATGAATACACCCAAACTGATACTCTCAATGTCATATCCTTCTGAACAGAGCTTATATTATAGAATGATTTTCATCGTAATTCAAAAAAGTCAACTGCCTGTATGATGTCTCATAAGACTCAGCATGATAAATCGCTGATTCATGGTGGCATCAGATAAAATAGGGGTTGTGCATACTTCTTGATAATTGTGGATAGCATTTTCTGTTCTCTAAAACTTTCCTGTTTGAAGGGAAATCACACAATTTTGTTATAATAGTTTGTGTTTCAAAAATATCTTAAAGGACATTATCTCTTATTCTTCCAGCATGTGCCATTAGTACAGTAACAGAAGCCATCACTGCCAGTCTCCAGAGGATGAAACTGAGCAAAAATAGAAAAGTGACATCCATAAAAATGGAATATATAAGACTGGAATGCAAGTATCTTAATCTCATCTGCTGTAAAAAATTCAATAAAGCAAATAGTTAAAAACAAAAAATTGTTTCTCTCAGTTCTGGAAGTTGGGAAATCCAGACCCAGTTCTGGGAGACAGTGTTCGGTAAGGACCCACCTCCTTACAGATGGCCATCCCTTCAATCTGGTCTTAACCTGGTAGAAGGGACAGTGGGGTCTTCAGGATCCCTTTTTTAAATGATGTTAATATCATTCATAAAACTTCTACCCTCACAAGTAAATCACTCCTCAAAATGTTCATTTGCTAATAGTGTCACCTTGGTGTTTAAGATTTCCACATATAAATTCTGGGGAACCAACAGTGTTCAAATATTAGTGTTGAGACTTTCCTCAAAGGATATACATCCTCTCAGGTCCAAGTGCCAATGTGGAGATATTTTGGACACCATAGTGTGCAAACACTTACCAAACAACAACAAACATTTAATTATATATGGTGGTTACTTGAAAAGCTGTTGGCTAGTGGTAATTAATAACTGTCTATTAATTTTAGATCATTGGGTGGTGTGTTGGTTACTTTTTTTTTTTTGATGCTGGGACAAAATACCTGACACCCAAAGTCAAAGGAGGAAAGGTTTATTTAGTTCACAGTCTGTGGAGGTTTCAGTCCATAATCATTTGGCTCCAAGGCAGGGTGGCGGGGCAAAGGGGTAACAGCTCAAGGCAATGGAAAACATCAAAAGCAACAAGAGCAAAAAGGGAGGTGTGCACAGAGAGGACTTTCTGTTCCTTATATTGTATGCAGGCCACATCCACCCTAGGGTGGGCGTAACACATCCATAATCCCAGTATAGGACCATGGATTAATCACAAATTCTAGAAGACTGTCCCCATGACTGCATGAGGTTTGTGGGGGACATCTAGATGTAAACCATACCAGTCGGTAACTTCTATCTCACAGAAGCAAAAGGAAGGTTCTTAACAGTCATGCAGGGTCTGGTTTCACCCCTTGCTGCCCGCTTTCCTTTCCTCCTCAGGTCCTGCAGCTCTCGATTCTCCCTCAGCTCTGCTCCACAGCCCGCCTGCTGTTACTCTGCTAGTGGGTAGCCTGTTCCCTGGATGACTGCTTGCCCTTTTTCTCAAGTATTTGTCCTCCATGATCCTTGTTCTCAGTGTTAGGGCTCAAAAATAGTACACTAACATCTGATGACTGGTGTGCTGAGTATTTCGCTAAACAAGCAGCCTGGAGGTCACTCTCACTTCAGAGTCTACTCCTGTCACTCTATCTCCTTATTTCCTGAAGCAAAGGGAAAATCCTTTATCTGAAATGTCTTTATCTGGCTCAGGGAATTTCTCCAGAAGAAGTATGATTATCATAAATCCTCTGTATAATATCATCAAATGGAAGATTAATTTAAAGGAAAGATATATAAGCCAATATGACTGTGTACCGAGGGCCAAACTGTTCTTTGGGCTCTTTTAACTTCTTTAAAAATAATTTATTCAAACTGTCTTCAGCCCTGCTTCCTTCCTCCATACTAATTAGAGCAAATTATCTGCTAAATCTCATTGAATCATTGGGTGCTTACTTACTTTTCTTTCCTGTGCTGTTGATATAGTTAATTTATATACCTTTGACTCCCATTAATGTCTCTATTGTTGATTTATCCTGGCAAACTTGGTTATCAGAACTTCGGAGGGTAAAGGGAAAGTTTCCTTTGCCACACACCAAGTCCCTGCTGCCATTTGTCTTCTGCTCATGTATTATTTTTCTGGTGAGTTCTACCTCCACCCACTTTAATTAAAATCAAACCCTATCCCACCCCATTGTTTTGCTTTCCTGTCTTGTTTTCTTCTATACTATTGTTATTTTACTGATTTCTGAAGGATGGGAGGGTTACAAAAGTAAAATTGGGAATTGGTAGAAAAGAGTAGTTTCATCCAAGAAAGCATTAGAACAGTGGAATGAAGAATCTAAGTCCAGAATGATTATGCAGCCAACATAAAAGGATAGCTCAAGTTTCTAAATGGCAGGACTGGTGTTGCCAATGGCCAAGGCTTTGTCCCTTGTACATGACAGGGAAAGTCAGGTAGAGCCCTCTAAGTTCTGCTCTGCTCTCTCCAGATTAGAGCATCAGTGGCAGAATGGAAAAGCCATTATCATATCTGGATATAAGGTAAATTAGGATTTAGAAAGCTTTATTTTTTTCTTTATGTACAAGAGACAAAGAAAATGTGGCAGCAGATCAGATGATCAGAGATTAACTTTCATCCTTTTGTGCCTGAGATTTTTTGGTATAAATAGGAATTTAATCTCAGAAATGGCACATTTAGCTATGGCAGCTCAGTGCAAGTTGAGACCCAGAGTGGAAACTCATTGCTCCACGGGACTCAAGTTTTGCCCAAAGAGAAGAAAATGAAAAATACTTTTTACTAATTAAATTTATTGGTATACCTTAGGAATACATTCATCATAGGTAATTTATACCTGTATATGTTATAACTTGATTCCTTTTTCCCCCATTCCCCTACTCTCCCTTCAACCCCTTCCCCCACCCTATTTGCAAAAAATTTGTTTCCATTTTTCCTTCTTTTCTCATTTTTTGAAACACAGAATGGATATTGTTTACTCAAATCAAGTTTTTTTTTTTTTTAAATCGGTACCAGGGATTGAACTCACGACTGCATGCTTGCAAGGCAGGCACTTATGCAGCTCAGCTAAATCCCCAGCCCCTCAAATCAAGTTTTATTAAAAATTATCTTTTAACATATTCTACTATGATATAAGGTGATAGATAGATAGATATAGGCATAGATATAGATATAGTTGTACATACATAGGTTACCATTTGTCCATGAAGTTCAAAATTTCGTTCTTATGACTTTTATACAAAAGTTCAAGGTGAGCAGTTAAACTGAATTGAAAATAATTGAGTTTACCATCTCTTTGATCACATGATTGGAAAATAATGAAATGAGTCATTCCTTCTGCCTGGGTTCCTCCATTTCACCCTAGGAAGAGTCCAAGTCACAGTAGAGTAAAAAGGTCACTAAACTGTTGTCACACAAGTCAAATGGAGTTGGCTCAGCTCTGGATTGTTTCTTTGAAGACCAGTTAGGTTGTGCTAGGCCTTAGCCATGCCTAGTTTCTGTTTTCTAATCCCAATATATGACAATTTTACCTAACTCAAGCATTTCTGGCAAGTCTACAGTTTTACCATAAATAAGAGGAAGGATCAGTATTAAAAGGATTAATGTATAACTTCCAACCTGGAAAGAGTAGCTTTGTTTAATTCTCCTAATAATTGGGTAGGTTACCTCCATTTACATATGAGGATATTGCACCTTAGCAGTGGAAGTAAATTACCTTATACAACTAACCATTTAGCAAAATAAAGCTCTGAATTCTCCCACCTCATGCCATGCAGGGGATTAAAGCCAAACCCTCAAACAAGACCTGTACTATCTGAGCTACAGCACAGTCATGAGGCCTCTGCATTACTGAGTGTAACTTCTACAGTTAAGATAGATATGGAGCTGGTGGAAATTAGGATGACCATGTAAATGTCCTCTGAAGGAGTCTGATTACATTAGGAAAAAAGACTTGCTTAGAAGTTGAAAGGAAAGAGGAGCATGTGCTTGAGGCACACTGTAGGCTTTACTGAGGGAAAAACTCGCAAGCTAGATCTAGTTAGTGACATTTAGACCCATTGCAGTGCCCTAAGAGAAGAGGATGGAGATTGTGTGCTACATCAGAAGCCAGCAAGACCTGAGTTTTTTCTCATTCTACCACTTGGCGTCTCAGTAAACAGGAAAGTTGAGCCGTCTGTCTCATAGGGGCTGTGAAGATTGAAGATTATGTCCAGTATTCCAATAAGTGGTGCTCTTTAGGGTGATTTCTCCAGGAGGTAGAAGTAATGCTGAGCACAGAAGAGAAAAGTTTGTGCCCTAGTAAAGGGCACGTATAACAGAAATAAAGCAGAAAAATTGAAATGTTTAAACAGATTTGTCTCTACAGATGCACCTATGCAAGTATGGGAGCACAGCAAGACCAGAGACATATTTCATACATGTCTTATGGGTGAGCAGGTTGGGAGACCATTTTCACTTCTAAAAATAAAAATGATGATTGCTTTGCTCCGTATCTGCCTTCTTGTTCCATATCTGGAGACCTTCCAGGAAACAGAAAAGATACGCCTTCTCCTGTCTTGAAATTCTTTAGTCAGATACTGGCCAACTCTCATGAAATGTGGGCTCTGGTCAAGGAGGCTGATCCCAGAAATGTGGCATATTTCTCATGACCACAGGACTCAAAAAAAGCACTCCCAAACAAGCAGTAACCCAAAAAAAACAACATATTGCCATCCTGCAAAAAAAAAAGAAAAAAAAATCTAAGTGTGCTGAAAAAACAACAACATATGGTTGGGTGGGGTGTGCCCGAAAGGAATATAGTTATCACGTTTTGAACATTCCTTTTGCAGACTTGAGTGAAAAGAAAATTTTCTAGGACAGAACATGGAGCAGTCCCAAAGCCTGTCTTTTCTGAAAGCACAATTGGGGACAGGAAAAGCAAAGAAGGATTTGTTCCAGGTGAGTTACAGCTGAGAACCAGAAATGGAATCGCATCCTTGGCCCAAGAATATGCTGAAAAGAACCAAAGCAGACAAAAGTGGAAAAGACTGACTGGACTCATTGCTTTGTAACTGGAGCACTGTTGAGATTAAAACAGAGAGAGCAATGGAATGTGCTTGAACATGCTCGTTATCAACACCAAAGCCACAATACACACTGACAATAGCTCTAGGGTGTCATCATTAGGTACCTAGAATCTAGGTTCCATTTGAACAAAACAGAATCAGCTTCAAGTACAGTTCTCTGCTGGGGTTCTTGCTTATGTAACTGTTTCATAATTCAAGGTGAAGTCACAGCAAGGGTAAGAGTCCTGGAAAATGCGTTTTTAAACTTTGGGACTTTGGTCATTTATCCAAACCTGGTCTGTTTATCAACTAGTTACAAAAACTGAGGGTGACCTGCATCCGAGCCCTACTCTATAAACTGGTAACTATGAAAGCCATTGATCCTTGCAGTAGGAAAAGATGGAGAAATCTCACTGCGCTTGGCCAAGAGACAGAGGCACAAGAAAGATTCCAATTCCCCGTGGTCTTTTAGGTAAGGAGGGCAAGATTTCTGCACACTGGTGGGGTTTCGAACTATGCTGTCCTAAAATGTGCCCGCTGGCATGAGAATGATCTTTAAGCTGAAGACTTTTTTGATATTTAATGAAACCCAAAAGAGGCTTTCTCTGAACCTCTTGTCACCTAAAAGCAGAGCATACCAAAGAAGTAAGACTGACTCATCTCAAGAGAGAATACCTATCAGGCTACCATATCTCCTGCCCATTCTCCCAAGGGCCCACTTTCCAAAAAGTCATTTATTTTCCCATAACCACCCCTTTCCTCCTTTCCCTTTCCCTTCCTAGGTTGGATATAAATATCCATTATTCTACTATAGCTTTGAGTTTATCATATCAAGTGCTCCCAAGTGTATGAGTGAAACACATGTTAAGAAATTTCTCCATATTTTTCTCTGGTTAGACTGTCTTTTCTTAGTTTAATTTGCAAAGGACCATCCAATGAATTTAGGAGAGTCCAGAGCAAATCTTTATCCTTCCCTTCAGAAGAAACAACTAAAATTTATTTATTTATTTTTGACCTGTCCTGAGGCAATTTAAACTTAGTGTGTAAGTGGGTAGTATGATCACAAGTATCCACTGCAATTTCAATATATGAAAAATGTTCTATATCTGAAAAAAAAATTATTTCTCCCTCTCTTTATTTCCTCTTCTTTACCATAGTTCTTTCCTGGAAATTAAGGAAATTAAACGTGTCCATTTGAGGTGTCTCACTATCTTTTTGTATAAATAGTCTCTTTAAGATAAACTTGGTCTATTTTGGATAAATGTATAACTCAGGTAAACTAAGTGCTGAATTTCTAGCTTCTGGCCTCACCCCTTTTGTACTTTTCTCTAAGAAAGTGGATAATTTTAAAGTCACAGAAGAGTTAGATGGTTCTGAGGGGTGATGCTTACACACCCTTTTCTTTGTAAGTGAGGAAACAATCCAGGTATGGTGGTACATGCCTGTGATCCTAGCACTTGGGGGGCTGAGGCAGGATAATCACACAAGTTCAAGGCCAACCTGCACTACAAACTGAGTTCAAGGCCAACATGAAGTGCACAGCGAGACTCTGTCTCAAAAAGAAAGAGAATGACACAGTGAGGAGAGGGACTATTTGATGCCCCCTGTGATGTTTCTGCAATGGCATCCTGTGCTTCCTGGCGACAGTGCCAAAGAGTGTTCACTGCTGTGGGCTTCATGGGTGTGGCTGTGGGCCTGGCCTATTCTACCCAAGGTCTTCTGCCTCCAAGTCCCAATCCCAGACCTCTAGGTTAGTTAGTGTTTTATCACACATTCCTTATAGGGACTGAGTCTGCTCTCTCCCTCTCTTAGCTGTAAGAGTTACTCAGTGATTCTAAACTACCCTCTGAGTGGCATCATGTTTGTGTGGGCACAGGAATTGCTTTCAGGAATTTCAAAGTGGCTTGAAATTTTTGTCAGCTTCTGTGACATAAAGAAATCTCTGTTTCAGACTTTCACAAAACTCTGGTTCTAACTACACATCTCATAGATTCAGCACCACAGCTGGGAAAAAACAGAACAGAACAGAACAAAACAAAACAGAACAGAACAAAATGAAACAAAACAAAACAAAACAAAACAAAACAAAACAAAACCTCTCAACTGACCAAGCCCTGTCTCTGTCCCAGTTTCTGTACTCTGTCTGGGTCCTCTGTCCTTCTGGAAGGAGATTTGCTTTTCCTGTTGGACAAAAACTGGTGTCCTGCTGTGGCCTTGCTTCGGTGATCTGCCCTCCCTTTCTATGAAGCAATATTTTCGAGTGGCTACAAAAACAGACAAATAAAAATGTGAAATTCTGAAAGCAGTAAAATAGATTAGAAAGTATTTTTTAAAAGTCTCTATAACAGTGTTACAATAAAGTAGTCTTTTTGATGAAGATGCCCTACCAATTCTAAAAATATGATTTTTCTGCCTGGAGTTCTGCTCTAGACAGGCATTTGGGGATACTAGAAGAGAAACATTTTACTATTGCTATCTGATTTTTCCAAGGTAATCAGAAAGTACACTGATATTTCCATAAGCTTTATGTCCTTTGGTGCATAAGACCTCTAAGGGCTTGAATACTGAGACTTGTGATATTTAATATGAACATATTAAAAATTGCAATAATTGGAAATGAAGTTTTATTCCACTTATATTAAATTATAATAACTGCATAAAGTTGCAATTTCCAAAGATACCTCCTATCATACCTGCTGTCCTTCAATGTGACCTTGCCACTCCCCACTAAGATGTGGTCTAATTTTATTTCCCTTGAATCTGGGTAATGTTGTAACTGTTTTAACCAATAGAGTATAGTGGAACAAACCTATGTGAATTGTCAGGCAAGGTCATACATAAAGGTCACATATATTTCCCTTGTTCCCAGGATCACTTATGTTTCCTGGTTTCCATATGTAGCATATATCTATCCTAAGGCTGCTAAGTTGAGACAATGAAGAAGCTAGGCATGGGGCCCGTGGTCAGTCACCCCTGCTCAGAAATCAGACATTGAGTAAGTAAGCCTTATGATGACCCCAAAACCAAAACATCAGGTCACCTCCAGCCTTTGGGTCTTTTCACCTGAAGCCCAAACTATCCCATTGCCCTATCCAACTTCCTGGCTCATTGGCTCTATAAACATAGAAAATTTGGATATTTTAAATATCTAAATGATTAACAATGGACAATTATGAAACTGTAGTAAATAGAACAATGAAAATATATGTTTCCATGTTTTTTCTTTGTCTTTTTGAAATATGGTCTCACTATGCAGTTCAGGCTGGCCTTGAGCTCACTTTGTAGCCCAGACTGGTCTCGAACTTGCAATGATCCTCCTACCTCAGCCTCCAGAGTGCTGGGATTACAGGTGTGAGCCACTACACCTGGCTACATTTCCATGTTTTAAAAAACTTCTCATTGAAGTGAGATTTTCTCACTTGTGAATAAGATTTTCTTTGAAGAATTCAATAGTTAAAAGAGAGAATTACTTTCCAATTTTTTCTTTTATTTCTTGGGAAAGGTAGGAAATGTCTTGTCCTTTTTGTAAACTGCATAAAGTAGAACTTAGTACATGAAGTTTTGTTGAGCTTTGAATAATGTGTTTTGAATAGGTCAAAATAAACTTTTAAACAATAGCTAAAATTAGATGATCTTGGGTAAAGAGGGGAGATTAAATAACATTCATTTTCTTGTCTAAAATAAAGAGCTACATACTTCATTTGAACAAAGTATATATTATGAAGCTTATATTGAAGAGCTAACATTGGATAAAATGAAATTTCATTCCATTATTTTGAAGCTAGAGAGGGCAAATTAAGTGCATGGTGATCAAACTTCTATTTCTATTAAGTAAAATGTCCTCCCATATATTTTTTGATGAGGTTAGAAAGAAGGTTTTGCCACAGCCTGGGTAGAGCTTGCTCTGAGAAGTCTGGAGATGTTATATTCTGACTGTCGGCTTTCCAAAGTCAAGTGGGCTCTCTTTTGTGTCCCCTGCTATGTTAACTGAAAAGCATTTTTAAAGAAATGAGTGACATCAGGTCAAAACTAAATACTGTATTGGTATAGAATATACTATACTCTCTTTGATAAATATAAGCCTTATAAGATTCTTGGGGAATTGACTCTGTTAATAACAAAATTACTCTCAGAACTGAATTCCATTCAATGCTTAATTAACTTCTGTTATGTAAGAGACATTGGCTATAGCACTGAGAACCCAAAGATGAATAAGAAATGCTCTAGATAGTGTAAATGAATAATTACACCAGAAAGGGATTCCTGTGCATATCTTTATGATAACATTTCTTACATTGTGTTGAAGTTGTCTGCATATGTGTCTGTCTCCTTAACTAGGGAAAACATTCTGTCTAGCTCATCTTTCTATCCACAGTATCTAGCATAGATTTTTGGCTCAGAAAAGCCATTCTACAGATGTCCTATAAAAATAGTTGAACCAGAAGTGAAATAATGTAATTTGAGGTGTATTAATATGGCACAGAGTTTCTGCAAATCAGAAATCTGGGGCTTGTTCTGTGCTTCCCTCATTTTCTCTCAATGACCGTATGTACCTGACAACCAAGTTGTGACACTTCTCTTTCTTGAATCTCTTTTGAATCTGTGCCTCCCTCTTTCCTCCCCCACCTCTACTCACCACCTTCAGTAAGGTGCTGATCATGTTTTCCTGGGGATGCTGTATTGTACTCTTTTTTACTATCTCCAGTTCATTAACCAAACTTCCATGAAAGTGATATTTTTAAAAAGAAAGTCCTCCTATGTTATGTCATTGCTTCAAAAGATCTTCAGTACTCCCATTTTGTTTACAGGGTCAAATTCAAACTACTCAGAATAATATTTAAGGTCCTCCCTGACCTGATATATAGGTGCTTTAGGTTCATTTCTACACATCTAAATTATTCCTTAAATTCTGTCAAAATGACTCCATCATCTTCACCATGCTGTTACAAATTTACATGGCCTTTATGTATTCAGTTCTGACTATGAATTCAGTTCTCTTATCTCCCATTTTTAATATGCCTGGCAAAGTCTTATATATCTTCCATGATCCACTCAAACTGACTGGAGCTGGCCACATCCTTCTTTGTGTATCATTATACTTTTAAATTCCTTTTTGAAAGCAAGAATGAAACTGCAATATGGACCTGATGTTTGACCTGAGACTGCCTGAATCCATCTTTCACTGCTAACACTCACTAGCTGGGTGACTACAGCCAGAACTTACACTACTGATGACTGTTTTGCACTGTTTTCGCAGAATACTATGGATGAGACAGCATATAATAAATACAGAATTATTAGTCCAAAATCAAGTTTCTAGCATGTGTCAAGTGCATTCTTGCTGCATCATAATATGGCAGAAGAAGTTCTGAGATGAAAGAATAAAGAGAGAGAGAGAGAGAGAGAGAGACAGACAGACAGAGACAGAGAGAGACAGAGATCCAGAGAGACCCAGAGAGAGACAAAGACAGAGAGACAGAGAGACAGAAAAGAGGTGGCAAACTCATCCTTTCATGTGGAAACCACTGCTGTGATAATGGCATTAATCCAATGATGTGGTCAGAACCCTTATGGACTAAATCACCTCTTAAAGGTCTCCAATGTTAATACAATTACAATGACAATTAAATTTCAGTAAAAATCTAAGAGGGGACATTTAAGCCACAAAAATACTTCAGTTTCTTCACTGATGAAAACAAACAAACAAACAAACAAACAAACAAACACTGGGTCGTAGGAAGCTGACCTCTGTAGGCAGCCATGGGGAATAGTGTGTTCATCCATGACAGGGTCACTCAGACTTCACTCCAGCAGCTACCTTGAGACTTCTATGCCCAAGAAAACCAAAGAGTTGGAGGATCATGGCGTAAAACAGTACAGGCTTCAAGGTAGCACAATAATGTAGCCAAGTTCATCACTTTGTCATAGAAATAACTTTCTGGTTGGAATTGGCTGTGTAGGCAAGGCTCTAGACCCAGAGCCCTTGGAAGAAGAAAGACATTGCATTGCAATGGGGAAACATGATGATGCTAAATCCATTCTGCATGATTCCCTTTGCCAGAGATCTGGTCTTGAAGACCAGGTTTCTAAGGATAAGCCAGGTGGTAAGGATGTAAGATGTAGTTATGGAGCCCAGTCGTGGAGGTCCATGTCATTGTTAAAGGGCAGACATAAAATCTTGAGAATTCCCTGTACAAGTGACAGGAAAGAGCTCTCATCATGAAATCACACTGACACTGATTTTCTGTAATGCCTTCCTTCCATGTGGTTGTTAGAAGTAACTTTAAAATAAAGGAAGAAAATTGAGTGTCCTGGCAGTAAGGTAGTGATAATTATATTGACCTCCATCAACCTTCATAACTCGTGAATATAGTAGGTTCTGGACTTAAAAAAAGGCTTATTGAACAGGTCAGTGAATGAATAAGTATCATGTACCTCCTCTGATGGTTATTTGGATTATTTATATTATTTTTTCCTATTGCTATTTTTAGGTTGAAATGATATACAGTTGCTAAGAAGGGATATTTAGAATCATTTCAAGACTGGAGGTCATTAGGGAAGTTTGTTATGGTAATGGTGATCAAATATAGTAGTGATTTTAGCATTTCATAGGCATTACCATCTGTTATGGTCACTTTCTCCTGGTTAAAATACCTACAATTTAAAGGAAGGGAAGACACACAATTAAATAGCCACAATTTAAAGGAAAAGAAGTTTAATTTGGGCTCATGTTTTCAATGTGAGCTGACCAACTATATTTTAGTTATTTTTCTTTCATTGTGGGACAGAATACCTGACATCCAAAATTAAGCAAGGACAGATTTATTTAGCTTACAGATTGTGGAGGTTTCTGGCTATATTCATTGGCTCCAAGTCAGGGTGCCATAGCAGAGGAAAAACAGTTCATGGTGATCAGAAGACAGAAAAAGCAGCAAGAAAAAAATAAAAGGTGGAGCATGATAGAAAAATGTTTTTGTTTCTTATATATAAGAAACACCCAAAGGTGGGTGTAACACTCACACCTATAATCCCAGCATTGGACCATAAATCATTCACAAACTGTAGAAGCCTGTCCCCATGACCACCAGAGGTTTTGGGGGGTTATCCAGACACAAACCATGACTGGTTCCAAATCAGGAAGGACATGATGGAAGGATCTGGCAGAGAAAAGTTGCTTATATCATAGCAGCTAGGAAGAACAAGGAGAAAGGGAGATCCAGAAAGAGAGATCCATCCTTCCAAGCCACACACCCCATGACTCATCTTCTCCCATACAGGCACTACATCCCCAAAACAAGTCAGTTATAGCATTCCCATGGTCCAATACTCTTCCAAAAACTCTAACTATAAAGGTAGGAAGTCTTTAGGGGACAGTTGCAGTATATCCATAACGTTCCTCTACTGTTCCTCCCAGACTCATGTACAGCTCTTTATATCATTCAGTGTATCTCTAAAAGTTGACATCCCACTTGGTTTCTCTTTTGGGGTGGCTTCTCTGTAGCTTTCTTATGATGTTCCACATTCCTGGCTTCTCCAGATCCATGGTGTCTCCACTGCACTTTCAATTTCAGTCTCATAACAACACACACAGCCCTTTCAGGACCAAGCTCCCTGGTTGCCCAGCACTTCTGAAATCTATGTGGAAGCCATCTTGATCTTAGAACTCTTGCATTCTGCATTATCATAAAACCAGCCCCTTATGGATGGTATCAAGGTCTGCTGCCAGTTGATGCAGTAGCTAGGCTTCCTTGGATCATGACTGCAGAAATCTCTGCATGCCTTTATTGCTGAGCTCCAGCAATCTCTGTCCTAGCTTGCCCTGAATGAACTGTATTCCTAGTGGATCTCTTCGCAAAACAAAGCCTTTTCCTTTCTGGGACCCTTAAGCCTGGGAATGTTGGAGACTTTCTGAGTCTTGGGATGCCTTGGAGGCATTCTCCTATTGTTCTGATGTAGAGTATTTGACTTTTTAAAAATGCTAACTTTTTCAGGAACTAAGTTGTGCTGAGCAAAATTTTATAGATACCAACTTTATAGGAGTTTCCAAGAAAACCTGAAAGCTTCAAATTGCTTAGATGTACTATATGCCATTGATCCTCAATGTAGAGCTTGCTACATGAGCAACATGTAGACAAATTTGCTGCTAGAGAATAACACACATAGTTTCATGGCCAATTGTCAACGAAGTCCTTGTTCCTAGCTGAAACCTTCTAAGGTTGCTTTTCATTATCCCCATTTCTATGAGCCTTCTTGTTTTCTGTGAGCATTCTGGTTAGAATCTCCATAAAGTATAGTTTACAGCTTCTAGGGCTTCTCTAGTTAAAATCTCCAAATATTTACAAATAGCTAAAAATTACTTTCAAAGGTTTCTAAAACACATGATCAGGTAGTCATAGAAACATTCCACTTCCCTAGTACCAAAGTCTGTCTTAGTTACCCAGAACTTTAAATAGGAGAAGTTTATTTTGGTTCACATTTTTAATCCATAGTTTACTGGTTTAACATCAATAAGAGAATGATGGCATGGAAGAGGATAGCTGCTTATATCATGGCAGCCAGGAAGCAGAGAGAAAAGGGCAGAGCCTATGAGGGATATGCACCCTTCCAAGTTACCTTCCTCTTCTGACCAAGGTTTACCTCTAATAGTAAGGAGTCCTGTGCTCCATTCCTCTACCAAAAGCCTTGCCCATGCCTGCAGGAGGCCTGGGGGGAAATTCCTGATCTGAAGCATGACACCATCCAAGTTTTAAACCATAATTAAAACTTTTAGAAACAGTCTGTAACCTCAGCACTCAGGAGACTAAGGCAGGAGAATAACTACAAGTTCAAAGCCATCTTGGCTTATCCAGTGAGTTCAAAGCCAGTCTGAACTACATAGTAAGACTCTATTTTAAAAAAATAAAAGTTAGGAGTGGTAGCACAAGCTCCAATCCTTTGTCCAAAACCTTTTGGATCCCATTTGTTAAGAATTCAAATGTAAGGATTTTGGATTGGCCACATGTATATGTCATAATACCCTCGGTGCCATCTAAGCAACACATGACAATCAAATTAACTACTATTTATACAGTAAAAATATTCATATTTACAGAAAATGTAAGAAATTAAGACTGATTATATCAGCTCAAGTGAGGTTAAGTTTTTTTTTTTTTTTGTCCAGGTTAAGTTTTGACATTAAATACTATGAGTAAAATATTGCAAACTTCTCTATCTTCCAAGCTCTTGGATTAAAAATTTAAAGTATTGATGTTATTTAGTAATAATAGCTCTATTATTCAATACTTATGTATGTTAGGGTAGTGATAACATACTTATGTATGTTAGGGTAGCATTAATTTACTTAATCTCTGAAAGAAAAAGACAACTATTAAGACTCATTCAGTATTGAAAAAATGTTCCTGCAGAGCTTTTGCGATGTTTCATTGCCCACATAGCTGTCACTTTAGCTTCTCTTCCATACTGTCTCCTGCTGTGTAGACAGAGAAGCAGAGAATGTCGGTCTGCCAAGAATTAGAAAATATTAAAAAAGATGTAGAGACAAAAGGTAGAGACAGAATAAAATGTTTTGCGTTCCTAACTTTTGGTTTAGGTATTTCCACAGATTCTACTTCTTTCCTGGGTTCTAATACAGCTTTGTTTCTGAATACATTCTTAAGTTTTTGCTATATCTATCTTACAATGGTTTCTATTACTTGCAAACAAATAGTCTTGACCAGTACTTGGAGACAGATATTACTTATACCATTTTTATTGTAAAACAACTGAATCTTTAAAAAGTAAATGATCTAAGAAAGAAAGATAGAAAGAATGAAAGAAAGAAAGAGAGGAAGAGAGAAAGGAAGGAAGGAGGAAAGAAAGAAAAAGAAAATCAAAGAAGCAAAAACTTTGTGCTGCTCCTGTCAAGCTAGGACTCGCCTCCAGTTGGTCTATATTACAAGCTTTCTACTGGACCCTGCTGCCTTTTGTGACATAAGAGCAAAAATTTCCAGATGATATCTGCATGTTTTATTTGGTTGAAGGCTTCACAGTGCAGCATTAATGAACTTATAAAGGAGACATTGGATGTAGACTTAGTCCATAGAGAAAGGTAGCACTTAGAAATACTGAAAAGTTCCAGTATATACTGAACTAAAAAAATCAACTAAAGTGAATGAGTTGTAATTCTCAACATATGTACAAGGTGAAAAGTGACAGGGGAACAACAGAACACCACGCAGGAGTAGAGCTTTTCATCAGTGTACATAGTATCTTCCAAAATAGGTGCAAGCTCACGGCCATTACTCTAATGCATGGTGACAGTATGTTCCACTGCACCTCTCCTGTGGGTGACGCAGGTCTCATCTTTTTGGCAGCATAGTTGTTGCTTATGTTTATTCGTAGTCTGCTCCACACCACACTGCCTAATTTGCTGGTTGAGAACAGACCATTTAGTAGGCAACAGACAAAACCTATACCTCATTCCAGCAGCTGACCTACAGCCGGAGAAGACAATCAGCAGTGCTTCGCCTCATCATTCTCTAACACAGATGTTGATGCTCTGATCGCCGTCATTGTTGCAGACGGCCAAGGGGCTCACAGATCCTTAACCATCTCCATGTGTGATAGGCAGTTCTTCACCAATGGCTCCCACCAAAGTATACATATATTATCTCATTAGGAGAAGTTTGGTAAGGGCATGTACTTGTGCAACACGGAGTATGAAAAAGCAATATATTTCCTTAAAAGGCACAAGTCTAGGCAGAATTTAGGGTTCTTTCCATATTTGGCTACGAATTAAGTTACTAAAATTTTCTGGGACTTTTTTCTACCTTGGGAATTGAACAGATTATACTAGATGATTTTAAAGGTCTTTCCTATTTTCTTTTTTTCTTCTTTCATCACTTCTTTTACTTTTTTCTTAGTCAGGTCTTTGTCCAGGCTATTCTCATATTACTAGGCTCAATTATCCTCCTGCTTCAGCCTCCTGAATAGTTGAGACTATAGAGGCATACCATCATGCTCATTCCTTTAAATTTCTAATGTTGGAAGTTTTAGAATATTTGAAGATTTAAATATAAAGCATTTAATAACAATAGAAAATACAGGGTATAATTTAAACTATTAAGCTGTGGGCATAGGGAAAGTCAGTGAGCTACATGAGAAACAGTTTTCTTGGATGAACACATTTAGAATCATAATTTCAGGATCATGGAATCAGTGTTTGAACATAATGAAATAACAAATCTTACAGTGCTGAAAAAAAGAGGTTTTGCCGTTGACTTTCTTTAAATGATGCCTATCCCCTAGGACTGCCATCTAGTGGTCACTATAATAATTAAGTTACTGATTACTTGGGTTCCTTAGCCCATAGCAAATACCAGTAAGACAAATGACAAGTGTGTTCTCAATCAGTTTCCCACACCAGTAAATGCAACTGAACCTGTATTTGTTTAGGTGTTAATAAAAATTACCTGGTTATGCAATTGGGCCTTTTTTGGCTTTTAACAAGTCAGTCTTATTTAAGTAGCACTATCAGATTTTCTTTTGGGGAATCATATTCTCCTGATTGATATGTGCAGGGAGTGTGATCCAAGGTGGGATTTAGATTTTATCAGTGTGGCTACATGACCTAAGCATGACAGTGTCTTCCCATTTCTGTCAAAATAGGTCCTGCTGCTTGGACCCACAAAATTATTTGTTTATTCTGATTTGTTGAGCCTGATTCTCCAGTTTCTCCACAGGTTTTATAAGGATGTTATATGTTCTAAACAAAATTGCAATTTATATATGTGAGGCAGGTTTTATTTTTATTTTTTGCCTCAGTGCCTAATATATATATCTTGAGCCGATTCTGGCCAGCTCTGGTAATATTTACAGAAAATCAATGGATTCAAGAATTGCCATTTAGGACTCTTACTATAGGCCACACACTCTACAATTTTTCAATATTTCTGTTTATTCATTCAGTCATTTGTGATACCGGAGATACAACCCAGGGCCTGGTACATGCCAGGCAGATGTTCTCTCACTTAGCTACATGCCAGACCTTTGACAAAATTTTTATCATATACTATTCATTTAATCATTTCAAGTATCCTTTGAGATATTGCACGTGGCTTTTACAGGTTGGAAGGTGGAGCTGGAAGAAGTAAACAGATCTGCCTAAGGAAATGCAGCTGATAAGTGACAGAGCTGGGAAGGCCCCAGCCACTTTTGGTGATCCGCAGGAAGAACAGCAGGACTACCTTTAGATTTGTAGGTCAGACCTTGTGCTTCTTTTCCTCCACATGAGAACATCAACATAGCTAGGCCTCACTTAACTATGTGAATATCTTCTGAGAAATACACTGTTAGACAATTTCACTGCTGCGCAAACATCACAGTGTACCCAACAATACACAGCACTGTAGATGGTAAAACCTACTATGCAGCTAACATGCATAATCCTATGTGTTCCACCTTTAGACTGGGGGCACAGTAATTTTTTAAAAATACACGAATGACTACAAATGCATGATGTACTAAGATGGTACTAAGATGCTCTGATCTTGTACTAAGATGGTAAGGTAGCTGTGACAGGATAGTCTAGCTCCATTATAATTTTATAGGACTATCTTCATATATGCAGTCTGTTATCAGTCATATATGTACACTCTTATAGTATAGCTGCTCATCACATTAGGAGTCTAATTGGACTTTTCAACCCAAGCATTAAGTTAGCGTTCCCTAGAATTGCTATTAACTATTGACTTTTCCTTTACTCTTGAAGTGTTCTTCATGCTTAAAAGAAGACACAGACCAGCAGGCTGGTAGAATAGGAAGAGGAGCCATTCCTGTCCTATGACTTTTACTTTGCCCTGGTAGCCATTCTGATTAGTGCTTCCCATACCAAGTTGGGTGTCCGGGAGTGACAGAGTCCAAATTTAACACCTTAATTAGAGCACTATTGAACTTCTTTTTCTTTTTTTATTACAATGTATAAAATAAGGTGAAATTTTTAATGACTGAATTATATAATGATGGCAAACAAAAGATAGGAAACTCCTGGAATGAAATAGAAGAAATTTAAGAATCAGGACTTTTTTTTTTTTTCTGGTACTGGTAATTGAACTCACGGCCTCCCACTTGCCAGGCAGGCACAGTGCTGCTGAGCTATGTCCCCAGCCCAGAATGCTTAATAAAGTACAGGTTATTCATGATTTTGACTGCTAATTCATTTTAAGTGAATCCTGTTCTAATCTTCTTCTGCTTGGAGAAAATGAAACAACTTCATTCTGAGGTGTTTCATTCTTCTCAACAAGAACAGAGATATAAATCATAAAAATTTTTGAGGGGTAAGATAAGACGATTTATGATTTAGCTACAATACATCTCACAAATAAGTGAAGACCTCAAACCATTTTTAGAGTCAGCACTCGGGCCACCTTGGTCTCCATGGTGGTCCCCTGCCCTTAATCCGCCTACCTCCTCTGAGAAGCATCTCACACCCAGGGAAGACATGATGGTTCCAGAGTACTCTGCAGCCATGGCTTTGATTATGGGGATAGAGAATCAGGTACATGCTTTTCTCTTTTCAAAGTCCACTGGTTTCTACTCCAATTGAAATCCAACTTCATGCTTAATAGCACAGGTTTGTGAAGAACTGATCAAACAGAGTCTTCCAACATTCATACTTCAGGGAGTGAAAAGATGCACTTCAGGGCTGAATATCCTGACTGTGACCTCTTTGGCTACTCTTTCCGGCAGGTGAGATCAGTGAGAAACTTGAGTCATCCGTGATCCCTGCCATCCCAGGAGCAGTGAGCAATGCTGTCACCATTCATTTGGAGTCAGCAAATAGTACGTGACATACATGGAGGCAGTGGTTTACACTGACAAAACCTCCACAATTTAAAATCCACTACCATGGTCACCTACTCAAGTTTTCGGGAACAGTCTTGAACTCTGAGAGTTTTCTAGAGTGTTAGTGTCCTTTCTATGGGCACCTGTCTTGCCTCAGAACCTCAAAAGCAAACACATTTTTCATCTGTCTCATTTTATGATAACCATAGAAAAAACCATTTGATAAAGAAAAAGATGTCTTTGCTTATGACTTAATAAATGTTTCCTTTTCTTCCAAAGGCTTGGACATGTCCAGCAACTTAATCACCTCTTTATGGGCAAGTTCTATCTAAAACAATATGCTAGATAAGAGCCTCAGCTTTAGGTGAATCGAAGCTCTAGTCTAATTGCATAGAACTGAACAAAGTAATTTCCTTGAACCAGTTTTCTCAGTATTAAGTGGGAATACTAATAGCCTGTGGGGGGTATGTAAACAATTTTAAGGTAAAATGCTTAGTACAGAACCAAACTCTTAGTAAATGCTCAATAAATTACTCTTCTTATTAAATAAACTTATAAATATACATATGCCTAGTACAGCTTAGGTGAATAACAAATGTTAGAATAATATTTGTAAACTTTGAGACTCTGTTCAAATGTAACATCTAAATAGTCCTAGCATTTTCCTTAGAGCTAAAACTCTCAGTTTGGTCAGTGTCCACTAAGAGATGAGTAGGAAGAAAAAATTAAGACACACAGAGATGGCTTTTGTAAGCATTTTATCTATTCAGTGTTGAAAATCATCCTAGTCTCTGGTCAACAAAAATTCTTGGGTACTTTTTTTTTTTTTTGTATTAGAAATCGAATTCACAACTTCACTTGCCAGGCAGGCACTGTGCTGCTGAGCTATATTCCCAGCTCTGGGTACTTTTTTTCTTTTTTTTTTAATTTAAACACCACTGTAGTCAGGGGTTGTAAAGAGAACAATTAGAATCAAGATATGGAGTTTATAATATTATTTTTATGATGATCACCCTGAGCTAACACAAGAAAATGCAGGAAATCTATCCACAACACTAAAGACATAGAATATTTAGCCAACGGCCTGAATCCCACAGCAATGTCCCACATGAATCCAGATGAAGACCTAGATCCCATGACAATGCTTCCCACAAGTCCAACTGGAGGTCTCGAGCCCACAGGAAGGACTCACGCCGGTCTCTTTTATGGATCTGTGCTGGGAAGGTCCAATGGTCAGCCAGAAAGCCTATGTCAGCAGGGTGAAGGAGCCGTGCTGATAGGTTGAGGGTTCTATGCTGGACCTGAGAAGTCACACTCATAACAAAGAACAGGGCTGTCCTGAAAAGCACCACAGCCATCCTCAGTGACACAGAGGCCCTGAGCTCCTCCAACCATAAGTACAGTCGAGTACATGCCAGGAAGCCAGCGTGACGAGTTCATCCTGGAGACTAAGTGGCACACGTCTTCCTCTCTGGAGCCAGGAAGCAATGCTCTATGTGAGGACCAGAGCTTCTCCAGGAGAACCAACGGCTCAAACAGCAACACATAGGAGAACCCACAACACCTCAACGCCTCAACGCATAGCTTCTCCTTCTCCACATCTCTATTTATACTGGCAACTTTCCTCAGGTGAAACATCTACACTCAGCGCCACCGTGATTTAATTCAGCTAGCGTTAAGTTGACCACCAGTTTCTAACCTATAACAAACAGCTACCAGGTATTTTTCTCTCATGCCATATCTTGGTAAAAGTTTTGATATTTGTGGAGGAAAGAATTAGAAAGAAAAAGTTTAATTCCTCATCTGACCTTCTCTTTCCTTAGGCATGTTTCCATTCCTGCTGCTTATAATTCAATCCAGCCCATAAGAATAGGTTACAACTCAAATATGAGTGTGGCCAGAGTCCTCTTCTTTAGTTTCTCTCTGGACATGTAACAGAAGCTGAGCTGTTCAAGAAAGAATTTAAATTGGATTGTAAACCAGGATTTATTCAACCAACTGCAATAAAATTTCATGATTCAGTAAGACAGAGACCCTCTGCTCCTTCCCCCTGATTTCCATTTGCTGTTTTGGACTTCTTCTTTTGTTAGACACCACGTATGTCAGATAATGAGCAGAGCTCTTAGCTAAAAGGCCAAGGTGCCGTTAATGTGCCAGGGCTGATATCAGCGCATTGTTACGATGAGCTATTTAATTAGATAGTGTCACATATTGGTTTTTGATCTCACTGGAATGTGAAATGCATATAACTTTAACCCTTGAAATTCTGTTCAAGGATGCACATTATTTGTGGTGCATTTGTCTTCTGTTCTGGTAGTTTCCAAAGCATGGTTTGTAGGTCTCTGGGTGTCTTTAAGACTCTCAGGTTCCCCAAGTCCAAAACAGTTGGTCATAAGTTACCAAGGTGATGCTGGACCTTTTTCACTTAGTTGACATTTGTACTAATGATATTAAAATGGTAGTGGGTAAAAACTACAGGTATCTCCTTGTGCTTGTGGTCATTTTACTCTCGAACATCACATTGGAAGTAAAGAAAATATCAAGTTGTTAAAAGTGTTTTTTTTTAAATTAAATCCAGTCTTTTGAATATATAGAACACTATTTTTAATTGAAAGAATGATAGATAAACTATGATTTTTCAGATATGAACATAAGACAGATAGTTTCTTAAAGGCAGAACAAATTAATCTAAAACTTTAAGAAAAATTTTACCTTATTTATTGCCAGTGATAAAATTTGAACTTCATATGAAAATTAAAAATTTAGAAGATTTGTATTCACCATTGTGAGAATGACAGCTTCTCAATATTTGAAGACTTTTTGGGGCTATATTAATAAATATGACTTTTGATGTTAAATAATTAAATCTTTTAACATTTGGAAAATTTGCATAACCCAGGGAAACAATGCTTTCCAAATGGCCAAAGCATGAAGATAAAAATGGCCTATTGTGATAGCTAAATCTTGGAAATAACCACGATGCCCATCAAACGCAGAGTGGATGAAAAAGATGTGGTATTTTTATACAATGGAATATTACTCAGCTATAAAAAGGATGATCTTGAAGCGTTTATAGGCAAATGGAAACAACCTGAGGCTATCCTTATTAGTGAAATAAATAAGAATTATATTTATAAATATCACATTGTATCTCTACTGTAAAAAGTAATAAGAAATGTAGGAGTAAAAAACCCAAAATGTGTAATTGCTATTGTAAAAAAGAGAGGAAAAGGAAGTGCTCTAAAAGATATAACTGCATGTATGTTTAAGTGTGTAGGACTGATAACCATATTACTAAGTTTTTGTTGGGTGGTTGAACAGATCTGTTTACAGTCACACTGTTTGAATGTCTACTTTGTATGATTTAATTTTGTAACTTGAACATATATTTCTAGGAGGACAATATGTAATTTATCAACTAGTGATTTTTTACTGTTTATTTTTTTTTGAAATTCTGTATTGTTTCTACCCTTTTCCTGTTTTTTTTCTCTTTAAATAAAAAATGGTCTCAGAAATCTTACACTGTTCTTAATCTTTAATATATATTATCTTTCAATGAGTTTTGGTATAATTTCAAAGAAGAATGTTCAAATTACCTAAAAATTTATTAAAATATATCTTCTTATTCCAATTTTGCATACATCTGTGAAAGGTTGGAGTTTCTTCTTACTTCAGCAGATGCAACATATCACAACAATTGATGTGAAAGCAGGTATGAAAATCTAGCTACCTTAACATAGACATTAAAGACATTTTCAAAGTTATAGAACAATGCCAAACTTGTCACCAAATATAGATATTTTAAAAGTATATTATATATGCTAATAAGTAACAGTTGTATAGCACATTTTAGTGTATTATAGCTTCAATTTCTTCCGTGATAGGTATTGATAAATATAATTCGCAAGTGTATTTGGGATTCTCAATAATTTTAAAGAACATACAAGGGTCTAAGATGCCTGGTCCAGTCTTTATTTATCTAGCAAAACTTGAGATATTATAGTCATGAAATCCATTCAGTCTTCATGGTAAATACTTGCTATTATTTAACCTAAGAAGGAAGACTATCATGTTCACTTAAAGAGGAAAAATATAAATTATTAGAAAACAACGTGATGAAGACATGTATACTTGTTCAATAAGAATACTAAAAAGAGATATCATGGATAAAAAAGATACTCAAATAGTTCTTTGCATAAATCACAACTCAACATGAAGATCCAAAGCAAAAGTGACCCCCCAATCTGTTAACACTGAAATGAAGATGGGTTAAGCATAGTAGAGATGCTTTTTGATTTTTAATGTCTATGCTATGGTTTGTGTTCATATGCTCCCCCAAGCCTCATGCAATGATGGACGTGGTTGAGTCTGGTGTTCATGATTGGTTTGTTGTCTGATGCTGTGATTGGTGGTATGAGTGCTGCACCAGCCCAGGGACAGAGCCAAAATACAGTGTAAGGGTGGGAAGAAGGTGTGTTTTTCTTCATTTGCTCTGTTCACTCTTGTTGTTTGTGGAGGCCATGAACAGCTGCGCTGCCATGCCATCCTGCCTTGGAGCCAGCTGAGTATGGACTGAAACCCCCAAAATTGTAAGAAATAAACCTTCCCTTGCTTCACTTTAGGTATCAGGTATTTTGTCTCAACAACAAGACAAGAGTAACCAAGAGGAGTCTACTTATAAGGCTTTCATCAGTAAAAAATAACTTATAAGGCTTTCATCAGTAAAAAATAACTCAAAAAAAACTTATTTAGTATACTTTGTTAGCTTTTTGTCACTGTGACAAAATATTCTGACATAATCAACTTATATGGAGGAATAGGGATTGACTACAAATTATTTTTAAAGTACTAAATAAAACACCTCTAAAATCAAGTGCTGTCTTTAAATTAAGAAGTATGTTTCGTAACTATAGTTTTGATCTTTCTTAGAGGAAATATTTTCATGTATAACTGTTTGTGAAGTGAGTCTTATGTTAGTCAAGTGCATTGACCCTGCACTAATCATATATCTTGAGAATTTTCTCAGTAGATTTGATATTTCCATGGATATTCAACATTAAGTTACTTCCAGAAAGAGGCCATCAGCATAGAAGGACCTATGTAAATAAATTTGCATGAGGAAGGAAAAAATAAGGAATCTAACTGAAATAACAGAAAAGACTTCTGGTAAGAGAGAATAGTAGTCTATTAGTCTCTTAAAATGTGTAGTGTGAACAAATGAGACTTAATAGACAGGATTCATTTAATAATAATGAAATTCTTTATGTTGTAATAGAGTATCCAAACATGAAATGTTTAGCCTGGGGAAGCACTAAAATCTTTATCCATGGATATATTTAAGTAATCAATATCTCTATGTCTCGACTATGGATACTATATCATGGGTTCTGTTTTCATACTAATGGAGCTTCATTGTATACATATTTTCCAAATATCAGATTTTCTAAGTTCAGTTACAACATGTCTTTTTCATCATGTGAGGTGCATTTATGTTCTGTTTTCTAGTACAACATTTGTCTTGCAGGGTAGCTCATTTTTCACCTATCAATTTTTTCATGTTTGTTATCACCTCAACTGGAAAATTGAGTGTCTCTAACTCTTCCTTGCTCCTCTTTTCTTCCTTCCTCAGATCCATATGCATCACTTAGGTTTCCTGTTGTTGGGTCCCTGCACAACTTAAGAATGATTTACTTGGTTCCTGGTTTCAGGGGTTTCAGTCCCTGATTGGCTCCAAGGAAAAATCATCTTGGCAGAAAGATGTGGGGGAGTGGAGCTGCGTAGGTCATGGGAGCTGGAAGGCTCCTCTGTTCTATTCCTGTAAAACAACACGACAGAGAGGCTGGAAGTGAATTGGTTATGTGCAGAAAGAACAAAGTACATGGGTGACCTCATTTTATAAAACTCTCTGTTGTGATAACTCATTTCACGAGACTGTAATCATGAGTGTAAAATAGATTTTTAAAACTTAGGATTGTTTTCTTTTACAGGTAGGATACTACTCCTTTGTCTTCTCAGCTCAGATAATGGACTGGAAAGTAGCACTTCCGGACAGTGAGTGCATCCCCAGCACACACATTTCCTTGTACTGTATCCTGTCTCACTGTATCCTGCACAAATGTTCCTTGTAGTAAAAACCTTGCATACTTGAACATTGGGAGATGGATTTCTGGGGCATTAGAAATCTTCTGTCTCCTTTAGAGCTAATTTTGAGTGAACTTTGTTTTCTTTTTTCACCAAAGATTTTCCCGTGTTTCCTGAGGAGTAGCAAGAAGCACACACCTGAGCCCTCAAGACAAGATCAGCAACTCGGTGACCTAATGATGTCACACTAGGATCTAATGCTTTTTCTTTTCTATTTTCTTCTCTTCCTCTTTCCCTCTTTTTCTCTTCCTCCCCCTCCTCCCTTCTTATTCCTCCCATGCTTCCTTCTTTCTTCTTCCACCTCCTCCATCTCCTCTTCCTTTCCTCTCTCTCTCTCTCTCTCTCTCTCTCTCTGTACTGGGACCTCACACATGCTAGGCAGCCATCCCACCACTGAGCTATAATTCTAGTCCTTTATATTTTCTTTTGGAGCAGAATCTTTGTAAATTACTCAGGTTCCTCAAATTTGTGGTCCTCCTGCTTCAGCTTCCTCCATTAAAGGGTTTATAGGTATGTGACACTGTACCCAGCTCGGCTCCACTTCATTACCTCAACAGAACCAGAGTGAGAACCAAGCTTTTAAAATATAAAGCACTGAGGAGCACACTGAGACCTTAGCAGAATTTCTTCAGTGCCTTAAAATGTCCACACTTCTTGCCTGATCTCTCAGATTTCTTTGGCCTCTGAAATCCTAGAATCCTTATTTCTATTTCCACTACTTAGCCTTCTAGTAATAAATGCTGTATTTTACTGAGAAATGCTTTTCTTAATTTTCACCGTCTTGAGCACAGGACCTCTGTCAAATAGTTATGAGATACTTAAAGAACAAATCATTGATTAAATAAGTGAGAAAATACCAAATGCTTTTTAAGTTTCAGTGCCCTTTATAAGAACAATATTTGGTGATTACAGTGTGGTGCGAAGTTCTTATTTTCCATGGGCGACTCTGACCATTTAACTGGCTATTTGGAAAATCCATTGTGTATAAAAAGAATGGAACAGGTTCTGGGCAATGATTTTGGACAAACATCACTATTGGTAGGCAAATAATACTAAGTATTTGTTTAATGAAAAATTGTCAAGAGTATAATTTGCTCATATTATTGGAAGTTTATCAAAGTTTGACAGATTTATTTATTAAACTATGTTAATATGCACTCTAAGTAGATACCTTCCAACAACAAAACATCAAAAAGCATCTTAGTGACTTAAAACCAGGAGGATCACAAGCCCTCGGTTCTCTCATAATGGTCTAGAGTTTAGTCAGAACTTACCTCTGAGAGCTGTCCATGAAAACTTACCTTCTAGAGAAGCCTGGGGTTCTCCCAGGGCCACTTCAGATTCATGCACAGAAATCCAGGTATAGCATCAATGCAAATCGTTTTCTGAGATCTTAGGTCTTTGTGGCCCTCAGTGGTGACCAAATCATCTGTACTAAATTGGGATTCAATTAGGAAGGGAGAAACTTTCTGCAGATAAATCATTATGTAGACACAGACTTGTATTTTCACTCTGAACCTAGGGGAACAAAATGTCCTAAATAAGAGAGTCCTAAGTTTTAAGTTTTGCAATTTGAATCATTTGAGCTATTGAAGAACAGGATGATGAGATACTTTGGAGGGCCTGACAGTGTTTCCATCTCACTGCAGTGCTCAATTAGAAATACATTAAAACTGCATATTGTAAAACAATCACAGAGTAAAAACAATTGACCATTTTCATCATTTCTATGTTTAATCTTTAATATAAAAATGATGGTTCCAGAATCTCTGCTTAATTGTTTTATAGATCAGTGTTTTATCTCAATGTTGAAGTTTTATCATCAAATATATTTCCCTTGGCATACATTAGTAATTTTTCTTGTAGGGTCCTTTTATAACATTAAAACTATAGCATAAATTTTATGAATGGCTAAGTTTCTTTTGGGGCATAATTATTAGCAATATAAAAGAGTGAGTTATCAAATTCTTCTGAGAATGGTTTCTATTTTTGTTTATCAATTGGCCTGACCACTAGATGTCACCAGCAGCTAAGCTGCTGAATGAAAAATACTTTTGTAAAGATTCACACTGCCAATACCTGGCAAGAGTAGTCACGATGATGACATGGGTGTTTGTTTGTTTGTTTGTTTTCTAATAGAAAAAATGATGTTGCTCTGATTTTCAATAATTATTGGCATATATTTCTAAGTGATAATTGCCCAGTCTCAATACTCATTTTATGTCAGTAGGCCCTGTTTTTATCTATGTCACTATCCATAAGACTCTAAATTCATTGAAAATTTAATAAATCAAACTAGTCAAAACAATTCAAGGCAAGAATCATACTCTAATATTGAATTCATCAGGCAACTCAGTCTTACCTGCCTTCTAAGTTGATTCCTCGTTGAGAGGCTCTTTGAATTTTACCTCTTCTGCAGTCCTTGGCTCTGGTGGGAGAGAGACTGAAAGGTGGCTCAGGCTATGCACAAGTGAGTGGTGGCACATCACGTGTACAGTGACACTGCTGTGGCCGTGCTCCCTGTGTGTGTACCAGAGGAACTGATTCAGCTAGGAGAGCACTGGGAGACCCTTGGAGAATTAATTACTTTCAGAAATCTATTCCAGGCCATCCTTTACATATTCACAAATGGTTTCCCTTTTCACCATGAGATCCTGTAACTGTCATCCATGATATGCTGCCTTATCTTGGGGAACGAGTTCAACAGGTGAGATTAACCACACTATACTGTTAATATCAAGTGAATACACCTCAATGTCATTTCTCACTAGTCTTACTCCTAAGTATCACTTTAATTCAGTTAGACAGATATCCTTATAATGCCATGCCCAACCTTTCCTCTTTACCTTTGATTTTTTTCCCCTACCTGGACCACATCTTTACTCTCCACCAATGTACATGCAGCAATTTCTTTTTTAAATGCTTCTTTATTTTAATGTTACAAGAGTAAATAATATAGACATAGTCTTCAACAAAATAATAAATAGTAAAGTATTTTTCTATAAAAATAATATCATAACAAAATAATTAGCCAATAACAGCAGTTGAGGGACCCAGGACAGCTACGGATCATTGGCTTTCCCTACTCTTTGCCCTGAGGATCATTGGTTATCCCTCCTCATCCCCAGCCCTGGATCTAGGGCAGCTGTGGATTGTAGGTCACCCTCCCATGCACGCAAAAGACTGCAGCAGCCCATTGACCTATCAGACTTTTTTTTTTTTGGTATGGGGGATTGAACTCACAACCTTGTGCAAACCATGCAGGCAATCATGCCACTGAGCTAAATCACTGGCCAGCAGCCCACTGACAGTCAGTGATCCCTTCCACCACTTGCAGAATCTTGCTGAGCTGACCCTATCCACACAGAGGACTTTAGTGAGCTTGGGACAGCGTGGTGAGTTTCCCCTTCAAATAGAGGACCTCTGTGGGTAAACAGGGGCAGTTGAAAAGTCCCAAACCCCAGCTGTAGGACCTTGGCAAGCCTGGCAAGAGTGTGGGTGAGTCTCTCCTCATACAGAGAACACCAGGTGGGTTGAGAAGAGTGCCTGGCCTCCCCTAACCCAGAGGAAATCAAAAGGGCTTACAAGATGCCCAGTGACACAGTAGGGTCCCAGGTGAGGCACACCATAGCCAGATAGATCTGGGGACCTGGAACAACCCGAAGCATAGTATCGGCAGGAACTAAGGCTTGACTCACATCAATATATTTAGGCTAGTCAGCCTAGGAAGAATATAGGGCTCACCCCACAGGCCTTGCAGGAGTAAAGCAGGTGACTGGACCTCCCTTTCATTGTAGGACCCAGCAATTAGACAAACATTAACCACACAGTAGGCCCTTAAGACATGTACTATATACAACTGAGACTAATGGGATAGAAAGGTCAAATATTAGCCCAAGATGTGAAAATGACAAAATGGAAAAGTAAAATGCAATTCCAAACATCCAGCCCATTAGGAACAAGTAAAACATACACTGAAATAGAGGACATTAAAAGTCATACACTTGAAATTTCTGAAAAGATAACAAGTGAAACAAAGAAACAAATCCATGAGGCTGTAGAGGAAATAAGGTTAAAAATAATCTCTCATATAAAGAAACAAGAACCTTAATAAAAGAGATGCTCATCATAGCTAGAGAAGACATAGATAAAAAAAGTACAGGAGTATGGGAAGATGATGGAAATACTGAATAAACAATATAGAAAAAATAGTATGCATGAAACAGATTCAAAGATATGTCAAAGAAATAAAAAAAGTCAATTAAAAACTGATGAAATCATTTGAAGAAGCTCAGGATAGAATTTTGGACCTTGAGAACAGCATTGCAAGTAATGATCAACAAAGGAAAGAACTTATAAAAATAACAAGGCAGCATGAAATGACAATTCAACAGCTTCAAGATGCAAAGAGAAACAATATAAGCTGATAGGCATCAAAGAAGATGTAGAAGTCAGTGCAAATGACATAGCAAAACTACTTGCAGAAGCAATAGCAGAAAATTTTCCAAACATGGAAAAGAAACTGATATAAAGATAAGTGAGACATATAGCATGCCAAACAGTCATAACTAAAATAAATCTACACACAGACATATAATAATTAAGATCCCAGGCATACAGCATAAAAGCAGAATATTAAAAGCTTTTAGAGAAAAGACACAATTGACCTATCAAGGAAAGCCCATTAGAATCACGGCAGGCTTTTCTGTACAAACCCTCAAGTTAAGAAGAGCTTGGAGTGAAGAATTTCAAGCCCTGAAAACAAAACAAACAAACAAACAAACAAACAAAAAACCAACTTTCAACCCAGATTGATGTACCCTGCAAAAATATGGAGAAATAAGATGCTTCTATGTCAAAGAACAAGTGAAGAAGTTCATGTCCACAAAACCAGCCCTGGAAAGAATATTGAAAGACATATTAGAGATAGAAATGACTACTATTCTCAGAACATCAACAGAAAGACACTACCAGACAGGGCAAGCAATTAAACAAGGGAGAAAAGCAGAAAACCAAAAATAGAAAAATAACATGGCAAAGTTGAGCCAGTACATATTAGTGATATCCATAAATGTAAATGGCCTCAATTTACCTATTAAAAGAAAGAGGTAGACAGAATGGATCAAGAAACAGGGTCCAACAATATACTGTATACATGGAACACATCTGACTCAAAAGGAAATTCATAGACTAAAATTCAAAGGATGGAAAACAATATTCCATGCAATAGGAACCCAGAAAAAAAATCAGTGTTAGCTATTCTGTTTGCAGACAATGTGAACTTCAAGCCAAAAATGTTCAAAAGACATAAAGAAGGTCATATAATTTTCAGGGAAATAATTCTAGAGAAAGAGTTAACAAACATAAATATACAGTAGCACCCAACTATGTAAGACAAATACTAATGGATATGAAAAACCCAATAAGCAACAACACAATTGTAAGGGAATCTTAATACCCCATTGTCACAAACAGATCAACTGGACAAAAAGTCAGCAAAGAAGTAACAGAAGTGAATCAAACTTGTGAACAAATTGATTTAGTAGACATTCACATAGTGTTCCACCCAACCACATCAAAACACACATTCTTCTCAGCTGCATATGGGACATTTTTTCTAATAGACAATGCATTAGCTCATAGAATATTCTTAAGTAAATGTAAAGGGATTGAAATTATCCCATGTATATTATCTGACCATAGTACACTGAAAATGGAAATAAATGGTAAAAGAAACTGCAAAACCTGCATAAATACATGGAAATTAAATAATGAAATCTTGAACAATCAGTGGGTTAGAGGTGAAATTACAGAAGAAATTCAGAAATATCCACAATTCAGTGAAAATGCAGATACAACATAAGGAAACCTGTGGGATGCAATGAAAGTGGTCCTAAGAGAGAAAATATATAGCAATAAATTGGCACATCAAGAAAACAGAACAAGTACAAATAAACAAAGTAATGTGATATTGCAAGCTTCTAGAAAAGAAAAGCAAATAAAACCCAAAGCTCATAGAAGAGAAGAAATTATAAAGATCAGAGCAGAAATTAATGCAATTGAGAAGAAAACAATACAAAGAACAAATGAACCTAAGAGCTAGTTTTTTAGAGAATAAAAAAATGACAAACCGCTAGCCAAACTTATGAAGAAAAAGAAAGAAAAAAACTCAAATTCATGCAATAAATATTGAAAAGGGGGGAAATTACTACAGATCCCATGGAAATTAAGAAGTTCACGAATATCTACTTTGAAACTCTTTACTTACGTAGGGTGGAAAACACAGAGGAAATGGACAGTTTTCTAGAAATGTATGAACTACCAAAGCTCAATCAAGAAGATATAACAATTTTGAATAACCCAGTATCAGTACTGAAATTGAAAAAGTGATTAAAAACTTACCAACAAAGAAAATCCCAGGTCCTGATGGATTCATGGATGAATTCTACAAGAAATTTAGAGAAGAGGATTAATGCTAATACTCTTCAAACTCAATGAAATTGAAAGAAAAGCAATCCTCTCTAACTCATTCTCAGAGCCAAGTATTACTCTCATACCAAAACCAGAGAAAGACCCAACCAAAAAGGAGAACTATAGGCCAATCTCACTAATGAACATTGACACAAAGATTCTCAATAAAATAATGGCAAATAGAATGCAACAAACCATCAAGAAGATTATACATCATGACCAAGAGGGACTTATCCCAGGAATGCAGGGATGGTTTAAAATATGCAAATCAATAAATGTAATGCACCACATCAACAGAGTCAAAGCCAAAAGTCATATAATCATCTCAATAAATGCAGAAAAAAATCCTATAAAAACTTGGAATAGATGGTATCTACCTCAATCTGATAAAGGCTATCTATGACATACTAACAGCTAACATTATACTAAATGGACAAAAACTGAAAGTCTTCACTCTAAAACCAGGAACAAGACAAGGATGTCCACAGTCACCACTCCTATTCAATATAGTTCTGGAAAAATTAGCCAGAGCAATTGGACAAGAGAGAAATAAAAGGAATAAGGATAGGAAAAGAAAAAGTTAAGTTATCACTATTTGCAGATGACATGATACTCTATTTAGAAGACTCTAAAAACTCCACTAAAGACTACTAGAGGTAATAAACAAATTCAGCAGTATAGCTGGATACGAAGTCAACACACAAAAATCAATAGCATTCCTGTACACAAACAAAAAACTCACTGAGAGAGAAATTATGGAAATAATGCCTTTCGCTATAGCATCTAAAAAATTAGATACTTAGGAATCAACAAAGAATGTAAAAGATCTATATGCTGAAAATTATACTACTTTAAAAGAGTGAAGAGCATATTAGAAAATTGGATGATATCCCTTGCTCATGGAGAGGAAGAACCAACATTGTGAAAATGGCCACATTTCCAAAAACTGTTATACAACTTAATGTAATCTCAATCAAAATACCATTAACATACCTTACAGACCTAGGGAAAACATTCCTAAAATTCATTTGGAAACAGAAGACACCTAGAAAAACAAAGGCAATTCTGGGCAACAAAAGCAAGGCAGGAGGCATCTCAATTCCTGACTTGAAATTATACTACAAAACTACAGTGATAAAATCAGCATGATACTGGCAAAGAAATAGATCTGAGCTCAATGGAACAGATTAGAAGATGCAAACACAACTACAAAGACATTCAGCTGCCTTATATTTGACAAATGGGCTAAAAATGTTCACTGGAAGAAAGATAGACTCTTTAATAAATGGTATTGGAAAAATTGGCTTTCCACATGCTGAAGACTAAAATTAGACCAATGTCTATCATCATGAACTAAAGTCAAAATGGATCAAAGATTTAAATATTAAAATAGAAACACTAAATCTAATGAAAGACAAGTTAGTTAGAAATCTTGAAGGCATAGAGGTAGACAAAGAGTTCATGAACAAAACACAAACTATACAGGAAGTATTTCAAAGAATCAACAACTGGGATCTCATCTTATTAAAAAGTTTTTGCACTTCAAAAGAAATCACTAACAAAGTGAAAAAAAATCCACAGAATTGGAAAGAACTTTGACCTGTGGTCCCTAGGACTTATATCCAGAGCATATAAAGAATTAAAAAACATCAAACCCTCCAAATTAAAAAAACTCATGCCAAAGATGGACATCTGAAATGAATACTCATTTCTCAGATGAAGCCATACAAATGACAAATAAATACACAAAGAAAAGTTTGCCATCACTGGTCTTTTGAAAAATGCAAATTAAAACAACACTGAGCTTCCATCTCACTCCAGAAAGAATGGCTGCCATCAATAAATCAATCAGTAACAAATGCTAGTGGGGTTGTGGGGGAAAAGGAACACTTCCCCACTGTTGGTGGGAGTGTAAACTGGTGCTGCCATTGTGAAAATCAATATAGAGATTCCTTCAAAAACCAGGATTGGAAGTCTCATTCAATCCAGCTATTCCCCTTCTGGGTATTTTCCCAGAAAAACTAAAAATATCATGTTGCAGTGATATATGTGAACCCATATTTATAGCAGCACAATTTCTAATAGCTAAATCTTGTAAACAACAAAAATGACCCCAATTGCAGAATGGATGAAAAAAGATTTGGTTTTTAAAGCAATGGAATATTACTCAGCCATAAAAAGCATGATCTTGAGGATCTTTTATTTAAAGAAAAATCAAAATAGAAAAAAGGGTAGAAATGATAAATAATTTCAAAAAACTTAGTGCTAAGAAATCACTAGTTGGTAAATTACATATTGTCATCTTAGAAATAGTTGTTCAAGTCACAAAATTAAAGTGTAGAAAGTAGACAAACAATGAGAGTGCAAACAGTCCTGTTCAATGATCCAACAAAAACAGTAATACGGTCATCTATCTTACACACTTAAACATACATACTGTTATATCCCTTAGAACACTTCCTTCCATTTCTTTTTTACAATAGCTATTATACATTTGAATGATCTTGAAGCTTTTATAGGTAAATGGAAGCAAGTTGAGACTATACTCATAAGTGAAATAAATCAGACTCACAATTGTGAATACTATATGGTCTACCTAGTGTAAAAATAAATAATAATGATCATAACCTGAAAGACTAATCAGATCCAAAATGTACAGTAGATATTGTAATAATGAAAGGGAAAGAAAGTGCTTAAAAGGAAAGCACAACTTGCAGGTATATATATAACTGTATGTATGTTTAAGTGTGCAAGATAGATAACCATACTACTAATTCTGTTAGTTCATCAAAAAGAATAGTTGTGCTGTCATTGTTTAATTGTTCATTTTTTATGCTTAGATTTTGTAACTTGAACAACTGCTTCTAAGATAACAATGTGTAATATATTAACTAATGTTGATTTCTTACTCTTATTTTTTTGAAATTTTGTATTATTTATACCTTTTTACTATTTTGCTTTCTAAAAATAAAAAATTTAAATAAATAAAACAAAAATAACAATATTTGATATTTTGTGTTTCATGTTCTTAAAAGAATTGCCAAAATGTTATTCAGAGTACAAGTCATAGATTAAAAAAATCTCTTACAAAGAAGAAATAAATATAAGGACAAAAATTTTCCATTCAGGAACTAAGATTCACCTCCAGATATGTCTTTTCTTTCCCTGATCCTGTCATATTTAATCTGAGTGTTTCTGTGCATTGATTCTTATCGGTTTTGTGTATTGATTCCTATTTGTCTGTTGATTTGTGTTGGCCTTATTATTGCTTACCTGCCATTACATCATTCTTTGTACTTCAGCACAGAGATTCCATGTTAGCTAATTTCTCATTGCTGGGACAAAACATGAAACACCCAAAAGTTAAAGGAGCTAAGGTTTGTTTTGTCTCACAGTTGTAGAAGTTTTGGCCATAGCAGGCTGGCTTCAAGGCTCGGTGGCATGGTAGATGGGCGTCACTGAGGATAAAACAGTGCATGGTGGGGCAGACAGGAAGCAGAGAGCCTTCCTTCTTTCCTTGTTTATTCCATCAAGTCTGCAAGTCTGTTGGTTGATGTCACCCACACCCAAGGTGGATCTTCCGTCTTCAGTAAACCAATCATCTATACTCAGAACTATGCAAAAACAATCAGTGGTCTAAACTAATATCACATACTCCTGATCCAACTACTCCCCAAAAGTCCCACCTATGAGCACATAAAACTTCAGGAGGGATATCCAGATATAAACTATAACAGCTTCCTTTAAAATGGTCACCCCACTCGGCAGGTGATAGCAGTCCATGTTAATATGTGGGTAGCAGGAATGCTGAGGACTGCAGAGTTCATGGATACACTGAAGAGGAAGGAGAAACAGGGTGCGCTAATGGTTGAATGTGATGAAAGGAAAGAAGTACTCAAAGATGACATTCGAACTTCGGGCCAGCTGATACCAGATGAGATGAGTTTTCATAAATTCAAATAAGTACATAAACAAAGGTAGGTAAGAGTGAAAATGTTTAATTCATCTTTTGATGTGTTCTTGGTAATTTAAAAACACATAGGTAGGAAATAGCTAGGTAGAGATTATCTTGTAACCAGTTTGATCTAGTATGAATCTCAGAGAATTCTGAGATGAAATTACTATTTGGAAATTTTCAAAATGTAAGATAAAGTCTGGGAATTTTTGGTGTTATGACTGTGTCTAGATTTTCCCACTAAACCTCATACAGTCATAGGTGAATTTTTTAGAGGTGGCTGAATCCAGAGTCTGTGATTGATTTATGGTTCAATGCTAGGATAAAGAATGTTAGAATTAAGGTTGAGTTATTACTAAATCAAACCACTGTTTGGTTTGGCACTGCCCTAATCCTAGTAGCCTGGATGCAGTATAAAGGAAATGAAGAGGATTGTATTCTCCATTCCTTATTTGTTTTTTCTGTCTTCTGCTTGCTATGGACTGGTACTTTTTTATGTTGCCCCTCAGCCAATCCACTTTGCCTTGGAACCAGCCAATTATGGACTGAAATCTCTACAAACTGTGAACAAATACATCTTGTCCCCTTTAATCTGGGCATTAGGTATTTTGTCTTAGCAATGAGACAGAAATAATTAAGACATAGATATCTATAAAACCTCTGAAATTGCGTGAAAAGTATGCGCCTTTGGGTTTTTGTGAATTTTTATTCTTTGGACAGAGTTTCTATTTCTCATTAGAGGCACAACAAGAGAATACTCTATGGTGCCAGGTATTGCAGAGAGGTTAGAAATAAGGTAAGTACTAGAAATTTTCAGTGGAATACTGAAAAATGGAGCTTTTTTTCTTTTTATGGAACATTTTAGTATAGTGGCTGGGAAGGACACCATTGGGAAGTGGAGGGACATTGGGAGTGAATGTGTATGCTCAATACTCCTGGTGTGTATGTATGGAAATGTCACAATGCACCCCTTTGGTAAGTATGAGTAATATGTGTTAATAAATATAAACATAAAGAAGATATTTCAGTGACGCTGTTGGAAGTTATCAAGATAGTATTAAAAGTATGGACAAATCTTTCAAAAGGTCTAGAGAAGATGGATAAATTTGGGCCTGTTTTTAAAAGAAGAGAAATACTTAACCAAATGTAAAAACTATTGATTATATAGGGCCACTTTCATCATAGAAGGAACTGAACTTTGTCCTCACTGGCACAGACACATATTCAGGATATGAATTTGCCTTCCATGCATATAATGTTTCTGTCTGAACTACCATCCATGGACTTACAGAATGCCTTATCTGTCATCAGAGAAATCCATGTGGCTTTGCATCTGACCAAAGAATTGAGTCATTACTAAATCAGCCCACTTTTATAGCCAAAGAGGCAATGGGCTCATGTTTGTGTAATTCACTGGTTTTATCATGTTTCTCACTCTCCAAAAGTGACTGGATTGATAGAAAGGTGGAATAGTCTCTTGAAAACACAGTTACAGTGCCAGCTAGGAAACAATACCTAGCAGGGCTGGGACGAAGCTCTTAAAAATGCTGTATATAGGGGCTGGGGATTTAGCTTAGTGGCATAGATGCCTGCCTTGCAAGTGCACTGTTATAAGTTCGATCCCTGGTACCGATAAAAAACAAACAAACTGCTGTATATGGTTTCAATGTGTCCACTATATGATACTGTGTCTACAATAGCCAAGATTCATGTTCCAGGATACAAAGGGTGGAAATAAAAATAGTACCACTCACCGTTACCTCCAATGATCCACAATCAAAATTTTTGCTTCCTATTCCTCTAACCTTATGTTCTTCTGCTTTAGAATTCTTAGTTCCAGAGGGTAGAAGGCTTGTACCAGGAAACACTGGAAATTGACACAACTGAACTGGAAGATAAGACTTTTGCCTGGTCATTTTGATCTCCTCATGCCTCTAAGAAAACAAGTATAAATAAGAGTCACAGTGTTTCCAAGAGTGATTGACACAAACAATCAAAGGGAAATTAGACTACTACTCCACAGGGGAGGAAGAAAGACTATATGTGGAGTGCATGTGATCCCCTGAGGCACCACTTAATATACCATGCCATGTTATTGGGAATGGGAAGTTAAAATAACCTAATTCAGACAAAATGATATATGGTCCAGAGCCTTCAGGAACAATGAAATGGGCCATTCTACCAGGGAAAGAACTGAGATCTGCTCAGGTGCCTGCTGAAGGCCATGAAAAAAAATAATGGGCAGTGGAAGAAGATAGTACTAAATACCAGATATGACCCCATGAACACCTGTAGAAAGGAGAACTATAATTTAAGTATTTCTCTCCTAATGAAATATAATGTTGGCAGACTTACTACTGGTTCTCAGTGATTGTTAAACCTGCATTGTAATATTCAAATAATGAAATTATAAGAGTAAGCACCACCCAAACAAAACTTACCTTCTATTCTTGAGAGGGAATTAGTATATTCCATTTGTACATAGGATAGTTATAACATGTTAGACATAATTATGAACTTGTCTTTACATCTGCAGATTGGTTTAAAGAAATGCATCTGGAGAGAAGACAAGATGGTCGATCAGTGAGCAACAAAATACAAAGCTTCCCAGGAGAAACAACTCATATGCCAGAATAAAACACCCTGGAGAGATCCAGACAGAGGAAGAAATTATAACATAAAAAAGCTCTTCAAATACTTAGGGACTACAACCGAAACAGCTAAAAAATTACAGGACACAGCGTTTTCACAGTGACCTGCCAAGTGTGCACCAGCTTGAATCTGTGCCAGCTGGCAGAGCTGCCCAAACTCATTCCTGCCACAACTCACAGGATCAAAATGACAGGAAGCACAGCAGTGCTGAAGTCGGGGATTGGTGAGCCCAACGGAGAGTGGAGCCAGCGAAGGGACATTCATTAATCCATGGTCAGTGCTGGGAATGAGACCCCCCCCCACAGGAAGGGTGCAACCAAATGGGCGACATGTTGGAATAGGGCAGGAGGAGCCTGAACTGGGAATAACAGTGACTTCAGTTGGTTGCTCCCTCCCCAGAGCAGATTCGTGGGATATGCTTGGACTGGGCTGCACCCCTGGCCAGGACCCAATGAGCTGTCCCAAATCGATTCCCTGTGCCTAGCAAGCACTAACTGGGTGAAAGGCTGCTGAAGTTTGGATGGCCCTGTGGGGAGGGGCAGGCAGGAGAGGGCGGAGTTCCCTCGCCAGCATGCTTCAGAAGAATCGTGGCCAACAGGGAAGGGGCCTGGGACCTGCACCATACACCTGTGTGAAGGAAGCCAGGACCATGACAGGAGAGAGACGCAGGAGGAGGCCCCCAGCCCAGAACCCTGAGAACACTGAACCAGGAGAAAGAAAAACAAGGGAGAGTGAGGGTGGCAAACACATAACATCAGACATGGCTTCAATGGACATTAAAAGATATCTTTGGGACCTTGTAGATGAGCTCAAAACTGAAATATTAAATCAGGTAAAGCAGGATATGAGTAGAGTAATAAAAGAAATGCTCTCAGGAAGCATCTCTCAGGATGATACAGACAGAAGAAGGGAGGAACACAAAAAAAGGAGAGAAACATTCAATAAAGAATATAAAGAAAATATAGAATACATGAAGCAGATTCAAAGAGACTATCAGGAAATTAAAAACTCCATTGAAAGCTGGCAAAACTCCTTAAAAGAAACTAAGGATAGACTATCAAAACTTGAAGACAAGTTGGCAGTGTGTGATGATGAAAGGAAAGATCTCTTAAAAATAACAAGGAAACAGGCAGTAACAAT
>PVLA01008195.1:0-10175 GCA_004027455.1 Hydrochoerus hydrochaeris
TCTCTCTCTCTCTCTCTCTCTCTCTCTCTCTCTCTCTCTAACTGAAGCCTGGGAAAGGCTGGCTGTTCTGCCTGGGAGCTCTTCTGAGAGCCTTGGGTTCTGGCGTTCGCAGCTCTCTCTCTGCTGGCAGTGGCATTGTCTTCTCTCAGAGGATGATCTACAGGGCACTGATTTGCCAAGTGGCTTCAAAACATGAAGAACATGATCAATAAATTTATTTCCAGTGAAAGTGGAGGGAAAGGAACTGGAGCTTTTTGAAGGAAGTTTATTGTTGACAATGTACAACATTTCATCTCACTTTTTTCAGATTGGGTGGCTTGCAATAATGAATTTTTGCAAAAGCTAGTTTTTTTCAAAGCAGACTATCTGTTGAGTGTTTAATGGTGGGAAGTAAGAACCAAGAGGGAAGGTAGCTTTATACTGCATCTGGCATTTGACTTTCATTCTCTTGTCAGAAGTTATCTTTACTTGAAGGAGTACAAAAACAAAGCAGTTGATTCCATCTCGACCTAAGCCTTGTGATCGATGAATCGACTGGGTGGATTCCATAGGTGAACCGGTATTATTGATCTATGCTTGCAGTTTTATTCTTGTTAAGTTACATTGTTCCCTGAAAGAAAGTGGATATCCATCCCAGGGTATTGACATCCTGTTAAAGAGGAACTGGGGGTGGGAGAGTGGTACTGTCCAGAGGGAAAAAATACCTAGGTTTGAATTATTTCACCAAACCAATTACAATTAGGCATGGCAAATATTTACAGGAACACATGTGCACCAAAGTCAAACACATAGGTGATGCCAAGTTACCCAGAGCTGTCACTCGCTGTGTGCTGGGAGACCACCCCCACAACCCTGCCCCTGAGCACTCTTGGGTGTCGCAGGCCTGCTGCATAGAAAGGCCCTGCCTCATATTCCTTGGGGCCCGCCAGGCCCTGGAGCCCTCCAGAGAAGCAGGAGTGCAGACAGTGAGGGTGAACCCACAGACAAAGGCCGAGAAATGCAGCTGGCTAGAAAGCACAGACAGACAGATTGTGGCCATGTGTGACCTGCACAAAACCAAATGTCCTCTCTCATTGACATTTTATTTTTTTAGACAAGAAAGTCTGACATACAAGGAAGACTTGGCTCCTCTCATTGCAGGCTCTGCATTTGCTCTCAGGGATGTCATCCGTCATGGGGAAGCCCCTCCCCATTCCCAACTCCACTCCTTCCCCTCACTTCCACCCTTGCTGTTGCTTACACAGCAAGACCAAAAAGGTGCGTCAAATTGTGAGTCCCCAGGCAAGTGCTTTCTTGCAAGCTCACGTGCTGCAGGGCTCTGTCCCGGGCTATAATTCCCTTTCATTTATTCTCATGTAAGCTTCTCATACAAGATCCGAAGGGCCAGGCCATGCCGCTGTGCAGCTCTTGGGGAGCTGCATGTGCAGTTTTCCTCCGCTCTCACTCGGTACACGGTGGCTTGTGTGTGCCTTTTCGGATGTCCCTGTGCCTGACAGAGTGATGAGGCAACCCGACATGGGGAGCCCAGCAAGGATACAGCGAGGTGCAGCAGCAGACACCCAGGGACCAAGATGGCACCCCTTTCCTCACCCGCTGTGTGCTGGCCAGCATGTTTGGCTAAAGTCCCACCCTCAGGAGATCCCACATGCGAGCACGCGTCCCCAGCAAGCAAGGAGCTTTCTCTTACACAGACCTTGATAAAGGTGAGCACAAGTGTACAAGGGCTGTGGTATTTCCCTAAGATGGCATGAGGGCAATTCAAATTCAACTGTGACAAGAAAGTGCTGTGGCCTTCTCTGCATTGCTGTATAGATGTGTCACCACACACACACTTCTGGGCTCATGCACGTTAGGTTGTGTCAGAGCAATATTCAGTAAAGGAGCAGCTGACTCCAGGTTACCTGTGGCTCCCTTCTCCTGCCGACTAACTGGTTCTCACTGGCCGGGCCATATGCGGCGCTGTGGTCCTTTCATAGAAAACCACTCTCACTCTCTCTCTCTCTCTCTCTCTCTCTCTCTCTCTCTCTCTCTCTCTCTCTCTCTCTCCTCTCTCTATCATCTGTCTATCTATCTACCTATAAATGTAGAGAGAGGAGGGCTGCTGCTTTCTATATCCGAGGTCAGATGCAGCTCACACTGGACACGGTCTTTGTACTGGGGGAAGAATGAGGGACCCTTGAGGAAGGTTGGGAGCTCGGGCTCTGGAATCAGACACGCAGGTTTGGATCTTAACCCCGTCACTGTCTGCTTTTGTGAACCCAGAAAAATACATTCCCGTTTCCCCATGTGTGAAATAAGCTTATTTGCTTCTCTGAGCTGTAAGAGTTAAAGGAATCAACTGTGCAAAGCACACAATAAACCTGAGTAGCTAGAACCGCTTTGTGAGATTCAACCCCGCCAAGCGCCTGCACCAGGCTCCCGCGTGGGGAGGGATGGTCTCGGGAGGGTGCTGCCTGCACCCAGAGCAGGACCCCGGGCAGGGCAGTGGGTGCTAAGGACAGACTGCCAGGCCCTGCCATGCGAGGCCTCAGGGTCTGCTGCCCCAATCCTCCTCTGCAAGCCTGCGGCGTGGGCAGCCGCTGCGCACAGGTAGGTGTTCAGGCTCCAGCCTGTGCCCAGCCCTCTGCACAGCGTGGGGCTGGGGGCCCAGTGCGCTGCAAAGCCAGGGGACAGAGGAGGGGACAGGCGGGGGAGCGGCCCAGGGGGCCTTGGAGGCGGAGCAGGGGGCTCGCACCCCGAGGGCCGGGCTGTGCCACGGGGATGCGCTCAGGACCTCGGGGCTCGGAAAGGAGGCCTACCCAGGCCTCCCCAGGAAGCTGGCGTGGGCCGCAGTGGAAGCCGGGAAAGGCCCTGGAGAGAGCACGGAGCGGGGCTTCCTGGTCCACAGTGCAGGGACAGGCGTGGTTTGCAGCGCAGGCTTGGCGTTAGCAACTTGGGATCGGGCCCTGTTGCTAGGTGGTTTACAGCCACAGCATTAAGCGGCTGCGAGGCTTTAATAAAACCAGCCCGACCTGGGAGCTGTCCATGGAGGTGCGTGATTGCGGATTTCCCGAGGCCCTAACGATGGTGGATGCTGACATCTAGTGGACACAGGAGGAACTGTAAAGTGTGACAATAGCCACTTACGTGCTAACTTGGTGGTTGGTGATGCTCTGTAGCCCAAGAGGAAGTTGTTGTTCCCAGGTCTGAACCCCGCGTGTGCTCACCCCAACCCCTTCCTCTCTGGCTTCTTTGCCCTCTTTGCTTCCTGGCTGCTCTGAAGTGCACGGTTTTCCTCTGCCATGCCCTCCACCATGCCATTTCTGCTTTGGAAGCAGCTGACCATGAACTGAACCCTCTGAAACTGTGAGTCAAAATAAACATTTTCTCCCTGAAATTGTGTTTCAAGTATTTGATCACAACAACAAAAAGCCTTGTGAATACATTTACCATCCTTATCCTGTCAACAGCCTCATGTGGCTGTGAGAATCACCCACTCAATCATCTAGCAAATGGGGTGTAGGTTCCGAGCCCCAGGGAGTAAGGAAGTTAGAGCACCAGTCATCAAAGGGCTGGCACTCTGTAGAGGAAACAGAACACACAGACAGACAGACAGACAGACAGACAGACAGATAGACACCCTTGTGCACACACTCACTTCCTCCATTCTGTTATACTCCTCCATTATATGACAGTTGTTTTCTGAAACACAGATCTGAACATAGGACTGTTGCTCAGAAACCGCCCGTCGCTATCGTAAGACCACCTTATGGGAGCTCCCGTCCCAGTCAGAGGGGCCCGCTCGGCTGACTTACAGCCTTCTGGATTAGCAGTAGATGCTCTTTATCACGTACCAGGGGTGCTGAGTGCTTCGTCTGTTAATTTCCACAACCACCTTATGAGCTATGTGCTGTCATTATTTTACCTATGGGGAAAATGAGGCAGGGAGAAGTAAAGGAACAGCCCAAACCCACAGTCACATAGCTAGTAAACTACAGCTCTGAATCTCAAGCCAGGTCCACCCGGCTGTGCTGCCCACGCCCTCACCGACCAGACCACCATTGCTGTTGTATGTCTCTACACGTCTGGCCGGCTGGTTTCTGGCGCCTCTTGGTGAGTCTCACCAGCTGCCCAAGCCCAGCTCAGACCTACCGCCCGCCGATGGCTGCGCGTGTGCGCGCCGTGCTCCTGCCCTCCAAGTCTGCAGGGTGCGCCCCGCGCCTGCCTTGTACCGCATGGTAACAGTTACACATGGGATTGTTTCCCTTGACACAAAGTGAGAGTCTTATAAAGGCCTGCAGCAGACTGAACTAAATAAAAAGTGGGGAATTGTAGCAAATGAAACAGCACAGGAAAAATACTGTGTGACTATAAAGAAGTCAGAGAAACCCAAGACAGCAGATGCCTTTACAAGTCATTTTAAAATGTAAACTGTTCCAGAGATGGAACATGAAGTATTTATCTGTGCTCAAGCATTTTCTTCTTGTTGGTTTTAGGGCATTTTTCATACTACTTGAGAACGCTTCTGCTTTTTAACTAGGGGTCTCTTTGTGGGGGAAATTTCTTGCATAACTTATTGAGAGATGTGTTATCTCCTCATATTCTGAGCAAAGGCAAGTTTGTCTGTGCTAAATAGTTTCAAGAAGCATCCATTAGGCAGCTCCAGCTGGGTGGCAGACCTGGCCTGCGGCCTTGCACTTGGCTGTTGCTGGGCTCATTCCCTGACTGGCTGCACCTCGCTGACCTGCTCAACAGAATGCAGGAGCCACACAGTGCTTTCTGCGGCCCTTTCCAGTCCTAGAGTTCTTAAGGTGTCGACGTTGGCTCTGCTGCTTCATTATTTGGGAGTCACTTAATTGATTTTGGCAATCAATTTCTGTGCTGTGAATTGGAACTGGCCTGACATATTGGAAAATTATGTGCACTGCAGAGAAATATTGAAGTGAATCACTCAGACAATTTAAAATCCGATAAATGCCAAGAAGAACAAAGGAGCCTCGGCTGACCCAGAAGTAAGTCTGAAAGGTGGCCGATTCTCTTCCCTTTGGAACGCAGTCACCAGCTTAAGCCTGAATGATAAACTGAGACTAAACCATCTGTGAACTCAGCTTATGAGGTTTACGACATGCCAGTGTCCAAACCCAGCCAGGACTGTAGGGGCGGGAAACTACCTGTGCTGACACGTCACGGGCACAGAAATTCTATGTGCTGCACCGACAAGACAAACCCAGCCGTGTCCCGAAGGGGCAGCAATCGTCACCAAATTTGGTTATGATATCTGAACATCAACTAATGTAACTTTCTAAGTTACCAGATTAAGGCAGAAAAATTGTATAATTCTTTTAATAGACACAGAAAAATATTTAATGAAGTTAAACATCACTTATGATTTTTAAAAAATCCTTCTGAAACTAGGAGAAATTTTTTACTATGGTAAATTATATCTTTAAAAAAAAACAATCCTGCTTATTGGTGAAAAAGTGAAACCATTCCTTTTGCATTAAATGATGATGTAAAGGCTATCCCAATCTTAATCCAGCATTGAAGAAACACAGATTTTAGTACCATAAGGCAAAAAAATATAAAAAAGTAAGCATTTTAAAAATATGTTTTTATAGTTTAAACAATTCATTCTTTTTTATTAAGATCTAATATATGTACACAATTATAGAGTACAGTAAAGTTTGATACATGTAAGTGATGTGTAATAATTAAATCAGGGTAATAAAAACCTTCCATTTCTTCCAATGTTAATCATTTTTATGTTGGGAATTATAAAAGGAGAAACATGGTATTTGCAAATACCATGATTGTATATATGAGGAATCCAAAATAATCTTCAGAAAACTTACTAGATTTAATAAAAAGTTTACAAGTATTATGTATATAATATCAGTAACACAAAAAATTACTGTCTTTTTATATACTGGCAGCAAATATCTAGAAAATAAAATTAAAGCAATGCTTTTTTTGGTTTTCAACTTAAAAATAAAGTTCATAAATTTAAAAAAGATGTCATTTCAAATAGCACAAAAAAGTATTGTGAAAGCATTTGAAATGTTAAATAAGTGGAAAATTGAATAGTAGTTTTCAGAGGAATTGAAGAGGAGAAAATGGCAAGAAGTAATTCAGAGCATACAAATTTTCAGCTGGGGTGAATCAGTAATAGAGCTAATGAAGAGGGAAGGGGTAACCAATTGTACTGTATTGTATACTGAAAGAGACTAAATATCACTACACAGGCACAGAGTTTAACTATAGAAGGTGAACACTGCTATTTGTTTGACTGCAGTAATCATTTCATTATGCACATGTGTATCAAAACATGTTGTATACCTTAAGTATATACAAGTAAATTTAAAATATTATTGTGGGGTAATAGTGCCAAATACATAAAGTTGCTTATACAGAGGTAAGAAACATTTCATAAATTTACCGAGATTTCTGAATTCTGTCATTGTCTTTCCCTGAATTTTAAAATATTTTAATTTATGTTATATGTTAAATTTTCCATATGCCAAACAAAAATGTAAACTTTAAAAAAAAACATAGCTTAAACATTTAAAAAATTCTAATTTTTTCTGTTTTTATTGAAAAAGATGAAAGAATTTCCAAGTAAATGGAAAGGTATATTAGGTTCATGTATCAGAAATTATTCTCTCCAAGTTAATTTATATATTCAAAGAAATCCCAATTAGGTATCAGTGTGTGTGTGCATGCAAGTGCACATGTATCACTTGATAAGCAGATTCTAAATGTGTATAGAAATATAAACAGTGAAGTGCAGCCTAATGGAAGAGAGGCCTAGAAGGGCTTGCCCTTCCAGATAGCAAGAAATTATAATTAAGATTGTTGTAGTATGGACACAGAAATTTAAAAAGTAGCACAGTGGAGCAAAAATGGTGTCCAAATACAACAATGCTGCCACTGAGATAGATAGACAGGTAATATTGAAATTAGCAAGGAAAGAACTGACATTTTAATAAGTGCTGCTAAAGAAGTCATTCATCTGGATGGAAAAATTAAAATAGGATCGTACTTTGGGCTATACATAATTATGGCCCATAATTCAGATGTATTAAAGCAAACATGGAAGCAAAAGCATAAATCATCAATAAAACAACATGCTCTCACCTTTGGCACAGGGCAGTATGTCTTAAGACTTTCATTAAAACCCTAAGAAAATATAGAAAGAAATTCTTATGCAAATCAGAATGCAGTTGCCTGGGTTATCTCCCCAGGGTTAGGGTTAGGACAGTGATGGTAAACCATTCAGAGGTGAGTGCCCAAACAACTCCAAATCCAGTTATTTATCACAAAGTGCCAACACTGGAATTAAACCTGAATATTAAGGTTTCAGTTTAGCAAAAAATCTCACACATTAGCATCTTTTGCCTTAAAAGAGAAACAATAATATAAGTGCCATAGGTTCTCCACACTGTGATAGGACAAAGCATGCAGTAGAGAAAGGGATAAAGAAACTTCCAGTAGGGCACAGGAGAAGGCCTGCCCAGCACCCCACAGACATCATGTGAGCACTGGTGAGCCCCATGAGGTGGGAGAATGCCTTCCACTGCACCTCCGCCATTGGGGGAGTCCTGGTGAGCTACAGGAGGAGAGAAGCCAAGCCCACTGCCCCTCTGCAATAAAGGGAGCCTTGGGTGAGGGAACCCAGGTGCCTGGCAGATTTCCCTAAACTAGTGGATGGACAGCCAGAGCCGAAAGTGCCTGAGACTCAGTAACTGTCTCCTCTGGAGGAACCCAGGACAATTACAAGACAAAAAAGCAAAATACAACCTCCAGTCCACCCAGAACAAGGCCAGGAGACATAGACATGGAATAAATTGGAAGACACACACCTGAAACTTCTGAAATTACAGCAACTGAAGTGAAGAAATCCATGAGGCCGTAAAGGAAATCAAATAAAAAAATAACCTCTTGGGTAAAAAGAGAAATGGCAACCAAAGTGAAAGAATTGCGGAGCATATCTAAAGAAGACAGCTTAAAAAAAATAGAGGAGCATAGGAAAATGATGGAAACCTTGAATTAACAATATAGGAAAGAACTAGAATGCATGAAACAGATTCAAAGAGAGACCCAGGAAATTAAAAATGCCATCAAAACCTGGCAAAACCACTTGAATGAAACTGAAGATAAACTTTCAGGCCTTGAAGAAGGATTGTAGCTAGGGATCAAGAAAGGAAAGATCTCTTAAAAATAAAAAGGAAATAATTCAACAGCTACAAGGTGATGCAAAGAAAACAAGATAAGACTCAGGTGTCAGCAAAACAGCAGGAATCAACACAAATGTCATAAAAAGGCTATTTGCAGAGTAATAACAGAAGATTTCCCAAGCATGAGAAAAAAACTTGACATAAGATATATGAGACATGTAGAACCCCCAATTAGCCATAACCAAAGTAAATATACACCCATACATGTAATAATCAGGATCTTAGAAATTTGGCACAAGAACAGAATATTAAAAGCTGCTAGAGAAAAGAAACAGATCACCTATCAAGGAAAGCCCATCAAAATCATGGCAGACTTCTCAACACAAACCATTAAGTCAAGAAGAACTTGGAGTGAAGTATTTCATATTATGAAGGAAAACAACTTCCAACCTAGATTGATGTACCCTAAAAAACATTCTTTCAAAATTAATGGAGAAATAAGACACTTCCATGACAAAAAACAATTGAAGAAATTCATGACCATCAAACCAACCCTAGAAAGAGTACCAAAAGATAGTCTAGAACGAGATAAAAATGACCATAGTTCCAAGAACAACAACAGAAAGAAAACACCAAGCAGGGCAAGCAGTTAAACAGTGGATACAGTAGGGAACCAATAGCAGGAAAATAATATGTCAAAGATAAGCCACTACATATTAATTATAACCATTAGTATAAATAGCCTCAATTCATGAATCAAAGGAAACAGACTGTCAGAGTGGATCAAGAAACAAAATCCATCAAAATGCTATATACAAGCAACACATTTAACTCAAAAAGAAATTCATAGATTGAAAGTCAAAGGATGGAAAACAATATTCCATGTGACAGGAGCCCAGAAAAAAGCAGGTGTAGATATTCTGTTTGCAGACAATGTGAACTTCAAGCCAAAAATGATAAAAAGAGATAAAGAAGATCACTACATACTTGGTAGGGGAAAAATTCAGGAGGTAGAGATAATCATAAATATATATGTAGCAAACTATGGGAGCACACAACTATGTAGCACAAATACTAGTAGACTTGAAAAACAAGCAATAACAAAATTTAGTGCCCCATTGTCACAAAGAGACAGATCAAACTAGACAAAAAATCAGCAAAGAGATAACAGAACTGAACCAAACTTGTGAACAAATGGACTTAGTAGATGTTTCAGAGTATTCCACCCAACTACATAAGAATACACATTCTTCTCAGCTACACATGGGATGTTCTCTAAAATAGACCATATACTAGTCCATAGAACATACTTAAGTAAATGCAAAGGGATTGAAATTATCCCATGCATATTATCTGACCATAGTGCAAGGAAATTGGAAATTAATAACAAAAGGAATTTCAAAAACTCTATAAACACATGGAAATTAAATAAAACTCTCCTAAACATTCAATGTGTCACAGATGAAATTAAAGAAGAAATTAAACAACATCTACAATCAAACAAAAACCCAAATATAACAACCAGAATCTGTGGGAGACAATGAAAGCAGTCTTCAGAGGGAAATTCATAGTGGTGATTCCCACATCAGGAAAATGGAAAGAGCATAAAAACACAATCTAATGCTGCACCTCAAGCTTCTAGAAAAAGAAGAGCAAGTCTAACCCAAAACCCAAAGAAGACAGAAAATTATAAAGATCAGAGCACAAATTAATGCAATTGAGACAAAGACAACAAAGCAAAAATTAACGATTTGAAGAGTTGATTCTTTGAAGGAATAAACAAAATTGATAAACCCCTAGCCAATCTTATTAATAAAAGAAAAGAAAACCTCAAATTCATGCAATGAATAATGAAAAGGGTGAAATCACTACAGATCCTATGGAAATTTGGATCATCAATACCTACTTCAAAAACCTTTTCTCTCATAGGATGAAAAGCGCAGAAGAAATGGACAGATTCCTAGAAACATATGAATTACTAAAGTTGGATCAGGTAGATACAAAAATTCTGAATAATCCAAT
>PVLA01008195.1:10275-92432 GCA_004027455.1 Hydrochoerus hydrochaeris
TCAGTGGCAAAGTGTCTGCCTGGCAAGCACAAGGTCATGAGTTCAATCCCTGTTACAAAAAAAAAAAAAAAAAAAAAACAAAAACAAAATAAAAAAAAAAAAACCAAAAAAAAAAAAAAAAAAAAAAAAAAAAAAAAAAAAAAAAAAAAAAAAAAAAAAAAAAAAAAAAAAAAAAAATCCAACACTCATTCATGATAAAAACTCCATAGAAAATCAGAGTAGATAAATACCATCTACAATAAACCAACATCCAACATCATACTAAAAGGACAAAAACTGAAAGCTTTCACTTTAAAAGCAAGAATAAGACAAGGATATTCACTATATTCAATATAGTCCTGGAAACATTAGCCAAAACAATTAGATAAGAGAGAAAAATAAAAGAAATAAGAATAGCAAAAGAAGAAGTAAAATTATCATTATTCACAGATGACATGATATACTATATAGAAGACCCCAAAAATTCCACCAAAAGACTTCCAGATTTAAAACCAAACTCAGTAACATAGCTGGTTACAAAGTCACCACTCAAAAATCAATAGCAGTCCTGTTCACAAACAACAAACTGACTGAGAGAGAAATTAGTGAAACCACACCCTTTATAATAGCATCCAAAGAAATGAAATACTTCAGAATCAATCTAACAAGGAAAGTGAAAGATTTATATATTGAAAATTACATACTCTGAAAAAAGAAATTGAAGAGGACTTCAGAAAATGGAAAGGTATCCCTTGCTGATGGATAGGAAGAACCAACATTGTGAAAATGGCCATAATCCCCAAATTATTATACAGATTTAATGCAATCCTGATCAAAATACCATGAGCGTACCTCATAGATATAGAGATCTAAAATTCCTAAAATTCATCTGGAAGCAGAAGAGACCTAGAATAACAAAGCTGGGAAACAAAAACACAGCAGGAGGCATCATGATTTCTGACTTGAAATTATACTACAAAGTTACTGCAATAAAATTGATGTGGTATAACCGGCAATAAACTGACCTGAGGATCAATAGAACAAAACAGAAGAAACACGCACAATTGCAAATATACTCAGCAGCCTTACCTTTGACAGAGAAAGATAGTAACTGTAATAAATGATGTTCAAAAAACTGACTTTCCACATGGCAAAGACGTAAACTAGACTATCATCACGAACTAAACTAAAATAAAAATGGATCAAAGATCGAAATGTTTTTTATTAAAACAGAAACACTAAATATTCTGGAAACTTCCAGAGACTCCAGTGCTCTGATTCTCAACTCAGGTCCTGGTGGCCTAGGTGTTTGCTTTATTGTATAGAGGTTCTATGCACTATTCTATGGTAAGAAGTGTTTTTGTATTAAATCTTTTTTAATGTTGAAGTTTCAATGAAACTCTTTGATTCGTGCTCTGAGAAGTAAAGCCTGGGTCATCTAGGAATTAATACCAACACTGATAGAAAAGAGTATCCTCGGTGGAGAAAACTTCAAAGCAAGCAAGAAAGCAAGCAGCTAGGAATGTTCTTAGAGCATCTGCTTGCGCTGTATACCGCTCTGCTCATGCAGGAGGCTGCTCATCAGCCTGGGCTCCAACTGGAGCCTGACAACCACCCCACACAGCACGTGAATACAAATTTACTGTCCAAGGACAGAGGTGAGGCAATTAAGGTGCAGTATTATTGCAACAAGTGGATTTAGATTAGCTCTACCTTATTTACTCTCTTTTAAAATCAATGGTACTGGCAGCCTTTATAGCAGATTTGCATACTGTGCATTGCCTTTCAGCAAGTTTACCCTCATATGCTCAAGATCCCTCATCTTCCTCTCCTTTCACTGGTCCCCAAGCACAAGGCTAGGAGAATCCACCTCCACTTTATGGGAAATCTCATTTGGAATCCCTTGAGTAAGCAGATTCTTATAAAAGCTACATGAATGGGGTAAGGGGAAATCTCATGTCTAACAAGTCACTTTTTCACTTTATCCATGCAATTTCTTTTGGTCCTGAGATTCTTTTCATGTCTGATTTATATGTTTAAGTGATTCTTCTGTGTTTGGGGACAATGAAGCACTGGAACATGTAGCCTCAATTGAGAATTGAAATCTCCTTTGTTCTTTCAAGAAAAACTTTGAGGTGCTCTTACTAGAAAAGTAGAAAAAACCCTTTGTTGAAACACTGGGTGAAGGGAAAATCATGCAGTGGTACCCTAATTTAGTTAGCTTCCCTTACATGATTTTATCATTCTATTAGTAGATCGAATGTGTTCCTTTGATCCAGCACCATTTGAAGGAGATAATAAATATTACCTGAAATTTAAATTCATTCCAATAATAGATTTTAAATTTAAGTTCCCCCCAGGCACTGGTTGTGACTTAGGAAGTTCACAGTTCCAATTCCTGGCCCAGTGCCCGGTGATAGCCCTTCATAGAGGTCTTCTGAATTGTGTTAAATGAGATGAGCACTGAGCTGAGGAACCAGAATTTGAGTTGTGATGTTCTCCAACCACACTTTTAGGATCATTGGATTAAAACACTTTTCATTAGTTTCTATTTTATGAGTTTTGAATGGAAGAAAACAACTATGACACAAACACTAAAGCTGTGACTAAGATTAGGCTTGAGGATGTGACATTAGAGTCAAGACCTTGTTGAAAACTTACATGAAAAAATACATGAATGTGAAATAGCACATCATACACTTTGTAACAGATGAGTTTGGGTGGGCATATGAGGTTAAGGTCAAGATCTTTGCCCTCCTGTGAGTTGCAGCTTTTTCTGGGTTGCTGAGAATCTCCTTAACTTCAGAAACATCTAACTTTCCACAATCAGCCTCTGCAGCCCCACAGCACCCATTAGAGTAAAAGCAAAGCCCATCAGTGAGTGAACTTCCTTTCATATCTAAGAAGCGTGACTTCCTTCCTTTTCCACGTGTTTTGATTTATAAAGTGATTCAGATTTATAGTGTGTGGCAGAGTTTTCTAGGACATTCATGTTTGACTCTATAAGCACTGGAGAATAACGGCATGCAGCCTAGAAAATCCTCAGCTACCTTTTGGATGATAGGTACCAATCAGCTGTTCATTTGTTTGGATAATGAATGGGCTTCCAACCAGAGAAAGGGCCAGAAAACACAGCATGGAGAGTATCGAGTACAAGCACGTGACTACATTCCAGACTCGAAGTAAGTGTGCTAGAATGTGGAAGCACTGGAAGATCATGTTTCTGTTTTTTGGATTTTTTTCCTGATTAAGCAGATCTGTAGTCAAATCCCGCCTCATTTAACAAATATTTGAGCATGCATTGTGGACCAGGCTCTGTTATAGGCATTGGTGAAATAATGGTAGACAGACAAAAGTCTGTGTCTTCACTGGGTTTGCAAACTCATGCAGGGAGATAGATTGTGGACCAAGTGAATGAGTGTCTATTTTGTTGATTGTGGGACACAGTGTTTCACATTAGTCACTCTGAAATTGGCACACATCAGCTGACTGCCTGTAGTTGTCATCCTGGAGACTTTATTACCTCTAGATGTGCAAATGTGACAAAGGCTGTTCATGCCGTGGCTGCTTCAGTTCAGTTATGCTTATTGTTGATTCTGTGTAACAGGATTTAAGTTGTCATTTAAGCTGTCTTCAAAAAGATTACATAATAATCTGGTACTGAAAAGAGTTACTATAGGCAAAGAAAAGCACAGAAACAAACAACAATATCCATTGTTGGGAGAATGACCACAATTTCATATTTTCTTATGAGTAACTATCACTATTTGAAATAGTCCATGAAAAGGAAAGACTCTCAAGTGGATGAAGGTCTGTCATATCTTATTACTGAGCTACATTTGTGAAAGGACTGCCTATTTCATACCAAGAATTTCCACAAAAGGCAGGAAAAGTCCCTCAAAATCTCCAAGAAACTTGTGAGGTATGACCTTACATTAAGCCCAAGATTCTCTTTTAGTAACAACATAATGATCTGCCCTAAAACTGACACCAATGTGAGCAATATATATGGAATGTTAGCATGGATTGTGGAGGATCCAGCCATAACAGTTGACATCTGTAATCCCAACACTCTGGGAGACTGAAGCAGGAAGATCACAAATTCAAGCTCAGCCTGGTCAACTTAGCAAGACCTAGTCTCAAAATAAAAAATAAAAAAGGGCTAGGGATATAGCGCAGTGCAAAAGGAAAGGCTCTGGGTTCAGTTCCCAGTATTCCCACCCCACACAAAAAGAGGAGGAGGAGGCGGAGGACAAAGAGAAGAGGAAAATGGAGAAGAGATGACTCAGCATGCTGGGCAAGCAGGTACAATTCGCCTGGGTGGAGCCATAGAGGAGCTCACCACAAAGGTGATGCTTGAGCAAAGATCTGGAGGAACCAGTCAGGCTTCCTTCAAGGGAGAAGTATTCTAGGCAGAGCAGCTAAGTGAAAACAAAATAATCACAGAGGGTTACTTAAGGGTGTACTTCAGCCAAACACAAATAATGCAGCACTTTCATGTGGGTGTAAGTTCCCTGAGAATAGAGTCTTTGTAAACTTGCTCCTGGAGATCCCCATGTGGGACCATGCCAGACACTCTGTCACTACTTGGGCATACATTAATGAACCATAAAAAGGCCCAGAAAAATGCTGTATTAGGTACTGAGCAATGAAACCACAAACACTTAAATTATATTGAAATAATGGCTGTTAATGTAGTTTGTGGGGCCTAATACATTTTTGAAGAGAATTTAAAAATAAGCATATTTCATTAGAGAATTACAAATTAAAACAACAGCAAGATACCACTGCTCACTTATTAGGAAGGTGAAAATCCAGAACATGGACTGCTCCAAATGTTGACAGGGATGTGAAGCCACAAGAACTCTCATTTGCTGCTGAAGGAAATGCAAAATGATATGACCATCCTGGAAGGTAGCTCAACAGTTCTTCTTACCATATGACTTAGCATTTGCACTCTTTTATTTACTCAAACAACTTCAAAACTACCTGCACAAAAAACTGCACATAGATACTTATAGCAGCTTTATTCATAACTGATTAAAGATTAGAAGCAAGATATTTTTCAGTAGATGCATAGATAAATGATACCTCAGACATAAAGCATTATTGGACATAAAAAAGAAATTGAGGTAGAAGAAATATAGCTTTCTGAGATAAGAAAAATTGTAATATTAAAATTGTATAAAACTGCAGCTTCAGGACTCAAAAGTTTTCCCCCCTTCCAGGAACAATTAAGGGCCTTAGAGACAGTAGACCTGTAAATGAAGCTCTGGGTCTCTGCTTCTGCTTGTAGATTGTGCTTCCTCCTACCAACCCCATCCTCAGAAGCACCCTGTTAAGAGAAGAGCAGGTGTCAGCTTCACACACATGTATTTGGTTTTCATTTGAACATAATGTACCAAGTGGATGAAGCCCTGCAGACACTGGAATACATCTCTCAGCCAGTGCGTCTTAGAGACACCCTAGGTCCCCTCAGCTATACCTGGCTCCAGGCCATGAGGTGCCTATCTTCTTCTTGATGGTCTTTATTTTATTTCTGAGCTTTGTGCTTTAAAAAAATTTACCTGACAGATATCTTTATGCTTCTTACTGATGTGTCCCAGGAATCTTTTTCTGTGATGGAGGTCAGCAAACCTGCCTCATGGATCTATGATTTGGGGAACTTTATGTCTCTGCCCAGTGACAAAATAAGCAAGCAGGCCATGGAAAGACAAAGAGAAAACTTAAATGCACATTACTTAAGCAGAAGCAGCCAGGAAAGAAAGCCTACATGCACTAGGGTTCCAACTATATCACGTTCCAGAAAAGGCAAAACTGTGGAGGCAGGAAAAATAAGCAGTTGCCAGAGTCACAGGAGAGGGAAGGATGAGCAATGGAGTACAGAGAATTCGGGGCAGTGCAAACTGGACTCCTGTCCTCCTGGCATCTGCACTGCACATCCTGTTCATACAGCAGGGTCGAGGAGAGGAGGGAGCTGCTTAGGCGTGGGCCTCAGGAAGCCACTTTTCTCTAAAGGAAAAAACAAACAACCCTAACTATTAAAATGAAGCTTCTACCTCTGCTCCTGCACTGCAGCACCTCCTACTCCAGCACTCCCCTCTCCAGTCCATCTGATGGTCTCATTTTTCTACTTTAATTTAACAGCAGTAGTTTTACTTGGGTTTCCTCCAGTCCTCCAAGTGGACTACAAGAAAACACTAGAAATGCAAGGTAACTTGTTTCTTTTTGAACTCATTTTCTTTGAAACATGTCTCATCTAGGATCTGCCTATTTAGGAGGTCAAGACAAAGCAGATTGGTATCCACCAAGAACCTTTCTTATGATTATTTCTAATAAGCACTTCCCTAAATGCCTCCTTTTGTCCTCACATTTATTCTTCAATTTCGTGAGACACAGAACTCAGGTTCATACAGAATTCACTGTTTTACATGGACACTGGTAGCTGTGGGGAGATGTGCACTGGTTACGTGGCCACTGCGGCCATGGGCACCAGAGCTGCAGGTGAGTCATCAAGTGTGGCAGGGCTGATGGTGTCCGGGCCCATGGGTCTCCGGTGTCTGAAATGCTCAAGAGGAAGCCCTGCTTCCTGGGGACTCTGCTGTCGATCAGTTCTATCATATTGTGATGTGTTTATGTAATTTAATCCGAGCCACCAGGAACTCTTTTATAACCAGTTCCTTCTCTCTGGGCCTTTGTCCTGAGGATAACGAACACTGAAGCCAACCGACAGCAGTGGGGGAGGAGCTGGGTGCTGCTTATTAGAAAGAATAAGGAAAAACCCTCACTGACTGAGGGGGCTTCCATGGGAGGACACCACTGAGGCGGCCATATCTGGGGTCTTCTATGTAGCTTTTGGCAGAAGAATTTGGTGGGTGTGTCACTGGCAAGTGCCATGGGCATTTGGAACTGTCTGGTCATGGAGAATGGAAGTGTGCAGTGCCACTGCTGCCAGGCTGCCTGTTGGCAGACTTATTAGCTCTTTGTCCTTCATGCTGCAACTTTCTGAGGCTTATCTCAGTTTACTCAGATCCTTGCCCTAATTTGCCTATCATCCCTCTATCTCATCTCAGTTTTATAAAATTCCTGTATTTGCTGGAGTAAAATTGCCTCAAATCAAGGAAACACAATCTCTTAAAAGACCCTGTTCTGTACTCTCCCAAGTTGTGGCAGATTTAGTAAAGAAACACTCACATGTGGACCCAGACCAAGTTCCCTTCTGTGCTGAGCTCCTGCACCCCAGTTTCTTCCAGTGTATACTTTTGCTGGGAAAGGAGCCGCTGTTACAAAATGATGCCAGGAATATTTCTTTACCTAAAAATTCCCAAAATAGAAAGAAGGAAAAGAAGGTGAACCTTTAGGTGAAGAAAGATAAGCACTTGTGGTATAAGATACCAATGCTGATACCAAAATTATAATGAAGGGTCAGCTGGGCACGGTGGCACATGCCTGTAATGCCAGCACTTGGGAGGCTGAGGTGGGAGGACTTCTGTGAGTTCAAAGCCCGACTAGGCTACACACTAAGTCTGAGGCCAGCCTGAACTAGACAGTGAGATGCTGTCTTAAAAAAACAAAAGCAAAAGGTCAAAAATGGATGGAGAGAAAACTGAAAAAGGCATTTTAAATGGCAGCTGTCTTCATTACAAAAAGCCACATCCAGGAGGGGTGTTATGGTTTCTCTCTCCCCTGGCGCCACATGCACCAGTGGGGCTTTTGGGAGGTGACTGGACTGTGGGTTTGTGCTACTGGATTAGCCCACTAGTGGGTTTACAGCTGGAGGCGATGTTGGGAGATGGAGCCTTGTGGTCACTGTGGGCGTGGCCTGGAAGGATGTACAGATATATCCCTCCTCCTCCTCCTCCTTTGATGGCTCTACTTCCTGTCTGCCCTGTCATGGATTATTTCTCCTCTATGATGCCTTTCTGCCCTGACATCCTGCCTTGGAACCAGCTCTACAGACTGTGAGCTACAGTGAACCTCTCCTTTAACCTGTGGGTGTCAGGTATTTAGTCTCAGGGACTTTGAGCAGCCTGAGGGACTGCAGCACGGTGGTGATGTCCAGCAGGCAAGCAACCTTATCTGTTGTGGGTCCTGGTGGTTAGCTTGGAGTGATGTAGGCTGTCTTTGGAGTAAGAGTTACAGAGTGGATAAGAAAACAAATTGCTGCAATCCATTTGTTAAACCAAATAAACAGTGTCCAGTAGGAACCTGTAGTATTAATGTGATTACATCAGTTTCCACGGAAAAGAACCTCCTTTGAGCAGATGAGAAACAAAGGGAATACTCTATGACAGATGTGCATTTGCTTGAACTGAGCTACAATCAAAAGACTTCACCTGAACCAAAGACTTCAAAGGCCTAGCTCTAAGTTCTAGTCTAATGAAGAAAGAGAACAAAATTCTTTATGAACCTTGAGCACCTTCTCTGGGTGCTATTAGCCTGCATACCCCCACTGTAGTGTTGTACTGATGTTAGGATTTTCCTGTCAGGTGATGCCTTCTTTTGCAACAAGAGTGCTGATATCCTTCAAGTACAGACTCAGGGCTCTATTTCCTTCTTGACTGCCTGCTTTTTCTAAGAAAGATTTACTGAAGAAGGAAGAACAAGGACTTCCCAAAGATTCATGAGTGCCCCTTCTCACTGATTTGGGCTTTGAGGCTACTGTGCTTCCCTGAAAATAAGACATAGCTAGAAGATGATCAGCCTTGAAAACTAGGATCAATAATGCCTGCTCCAGTCAGTCCATCCTCATCATACCCACCTTCTAGAGCAATCGAAAAGCTAGGGTAGGTAAGGGCACGAGAAAAGCTAGGGTAGGTAAGGGCAAGAGAACCTGACCTGAGCTAGCACTTTTGATCTCTTGTTTTCAAGGCTGATTATTTTCCGGTGAGGTCTTATTTTCATGAAAAAGGGATATTTCAAGAGGACACAGCTAATGAAAAAACACTGATGACTCTTGTTATGAGACTATGTATTTGCTGTTAATAGACTACATTTAAAGTTATCCAGGAATATTTAAAGTTAGCCAAGAAAAAAAGCAAATAAAGAAAGCCTCAGCTGCCTATGCCTGAAAGACCTCAGAACCTGAAGGGAGCCTCAGTTGCTGGTCCCCTGTACCTGAAAGGCCTCAGCACCCCACAGGAGAGTCATCAATCCCTTGTGCCACATTCAATACCATGGTGGGAGTCTCAACAAACTCTTCCCTTCACCCAGAGAAGCTCAGCAGGCCAGCAAGAGTGCAGTGAGTCCTCCACCAAGCAGAGGATCTCAGTGGGTTGGCAAGGTCCACCTGGAGGACCTTGCTAGGCTGGTGAGAGCAGGGTGAGCCCTTCTTCCATTCAGAAAACACTGGGTGGCCTGGAGAGAGAGATGGCAAGGCCTCTCCCCCTTTGGAGGAATTTGGCTGGGCTTGAGAGACTCACAGTGACAAGATAGTGTCCCAGCTGGGGTGTACACCACAGACGGGTGGGTCTGGTGGCCTGGAACAGTCTGAAGCTGCAGTAACAATACAACCTAGGGATTGGTTCACATCAATACTCCTAGGCTAGTCAGACTCAGAAGAATATAGGACTCACCTGACAGGCCCTGCAAGAAGAATTCAGGTGACTGGCCCCTCTCTTACACTGCAGGACCTAGCAATTGGGTGGACATCAGTCACACAATATGACTCTAAGACACACATGATGAGCAGGCAAGACTACTGGGGTTGAGAAGACCTAAATATTAACCAAGAGGTGAAAATGACAAAAAAAAAAAAGCAAAAAAAAAGCGCAAAATGCAATCTCAAACATCTAGCCCATCTGGAACAAGTATAAGAGATATCAAAATAGAGGACCCTGGAGGTCACACACCTAAAAGATTACATGTGAAGCATGAAACAAATCCATGAGGCCATAGAGGAAATCAGATCAGAAATAGTCACTCAGGTAAAGAAAGAAATGACAACTTTACAACTTTAAAGAAGGAATTGCTCAGCATAGCTAAAGAAGACATTGATAAAAAAGCACAGAAGCATGGGATAATGATGGAAATCTTGAATGAACAGTCTAGGAAACAAATACAATGCAGGAAACAGATTCAAAAAGATATACAGGAAATTAAAATTTACATTGAAAGTTTGCAAAATCACTTGAACAAAACTGAAGATAGACTTTCAGATCTTAAAGACCGGGTCCCAGCTAGTCATCATGAAAGGAAAGTACTCTTAACAATAACAAGGGACTATGAAATAACAATTCAACAGCTCCAAGATGATGCAAAGAAAAATGATATAATACTGGTAAGTGTCAATGAAAATGCAGGAATCAACACAAATGACAGAAAAATTTTCCAGATGTAATAGCAGTAAAAAGAATCTGATATACAGATAGGTAAGGCACATAGCCATAAGCAAAATAACTTCACACTCAGATATATAATAAGATCTCAGAAATTCAGCACAAGAACAGAAAACTAAAAGAAACAGATCACTTATCAAGGAAAGCCCATCAGAATCATGACCAACTTCCCTTACATTAAGAAGAGTTTGAAGTGAAGTGAAGTATTTCAAGCCCTAAAAAAAAGAACTTTCAACCCAGATTGATGTACCCTGCAAAACTTTCTTTGAAAATTAATGGAGAAATAAGATACTTCCATGACAAAGAACAATTGAAGAAATTCATGACCACCAAACCAACCCTAAAGAGAGTACCAAAAGACATTCTAGAAAGAGATTAAAATGACCACATTTCCCAGAAAAACAATGGAAAGAAACCACCAAGCAGAGAAAACAATTAAACAAAGAGTAAAAGCAGGAAGCCAACAACAGGAAAACGACATGAAAAGATAATCCAAATACATATCAATAATAACAATCAATGTAAATGGTCTAAATTCACAATTAAAAGAAATATATTGGCAGAATGGATCAAGATACAAGATCCACAAATATGCTGTATACAAGAAACACATCTAACTAAAAAAGAATCACATAAACTGAAAGTCAAAGGATGGAAAACAATACTCCATGTGAAAGGAACCCAGAAGAAAACAGGTGTACATATTCTGTTTGCAGACAATGTAAATTTCAAACCAAAAAATTATCAAAGAGATAAAGGTCACTACATTCTCACTAGAGGAAAAATTCAAGAGGAAGAGATAACAATCATAAATATATATGCACCAAATATGGGAGAACCCAACTATATAAGACAAATACTAATAGACATGAAAAATCAAATATGCAATAACACAATTGTAACAGGAGACCTTAATACCACATTGCCACAAAAAGATAGAAAAACTAGACAAAAAGTCAGTGGAGAAATAATAGAACTGAATCAAACCTGTGAACAAATGGACTTACTAGATGTTTACAGAGTGTTCCACCAATAATGAAAGAATATACATTCTTCTCGGCTGCATATTGGGCAAGTATTACTCTGATACCTAAACTATTCTCTAAAAATAGAGTATATATTAGGTCACAGAACCTGATTAAGTAAATGCAAAGGAACTGAAATTATTCCATACATGTTATCTGACCATAGTTCCTTGAAATTGGTATTAATGGCAAAATAAACTGCAAAAACTACATGAACACGTGGAAATTAAATAAAACCCTACTTAACCAATAGGTCATAAATGAAATTAAGAAAGAAGCTAAACAGTAATTATAATGAAATGAAAATGCAGATACAACATTCCAGAACCTGTGGGATGCAATGAAAGTGGTCCTAAAAGGGAAATATATAGTAATGAATTATCACATCAGGAAAACAGAATGAGCACAAAAAACCCTAATCTTGTACCTTGAGCTTTAGAAAAGGAAGAGCAGCTCAAGACGTAAGCCCATAGAATGGAAGAAATTATAACGATCAGAGCAGAAATTAATGCGATTGAGACAAAGAAAAGAATTAATGAATTGAAGAGTTGGTTCTTTGAAAGAATAAGCAAATTTTATAAACCCCTAGCCAACCTTATCAACAAAAGGAAATAAAACCTCAAATCATGCAATGAGTGATGAAAAGGGTGAAATTACTACAGATCCTGTGGAAATTCAGATCATCAATACCTACTTTGAAGATATTTGTTCTCATAGGCTGGAGAACACAAAAGAAATGGACAGATTCCTATGGATGTGTGAATTACCAAGGCTGGATCAAGAATATATAAAAATTTTGAATAACCCAATGTCAGTCACTGAAATTGAAAATGTAATTAAAAACTTATCAACAAAGAAAATTCCAGGTCCTGATGGAATCACAGCTATATTCTACAAGAAATTTAAAGATTTAATACCAAGACTCTTCAAATTCTTTAATTAAATTGAAAGGGAAGCAATTCTCCCTAACTGATTCTTGGAGGCAAGTATTACTCTGATATATAAATCAGAGAAAGACCCAACCAAAAAAGAGAGCTATATGCCAATATCCTTAATGAACATTAGTGCAAAAATTCTCAATAAAATACTAGGAAACAACGTAGAAAATCATCAAGGAGATTATATAACTTGACCAAGTAGGATGCATCCCAGGAATGCAAGGATAGTTCAACATATGCAAATCAATAAATGTAATATATCCATCAACAGAGCCAAAGACAAAAATCACATGATCATCTCAATAGATACCAAAAAAGGGCTTTTGATAAAGAAAGTCCAACACTGAGCCACCAGCATGCCACTCTGGTAATTGGCTGTGGCTTGGCAAGCCATAGCCACCCCAGGGCAAAACCATATCAGTGTTTCCTGAGATCCGCAACACACCATGTTGGACCTTGGGGTGCTGGAAAAAGAGGCAGGCAGCTGCCAGCAAGCTATTCTGGTAAGTGGCTGTGGCTTGGCAAGCTGCGGCTGCCCCAGGGCAAGAACCATATCAGCATTTCCTGAGATCTGCGATGCACCATGTTGGACCTTGGGGCGCTGGGAAAACGGGCAGTCAGTTCACCCCTCTGGTGGGTGGCTGTGAACCTACTGGGATGCAGGCTAAGAATCAACATCCACCCCCCCACTAGCAAGTGAGAGCTGAAGATCTGAGCATGTCTTGTGAGTTTGACTATATGCAATATAGTAAATAAGGGGGATTTTCTTCTGCCATCTCTTTGAGGGAAAATATTTTTATCTGTTTTGCTCAATGGTATTGCTCTATTCAATATTCTGTTCTTGTAATTTTGGTATTTCCTTCGATATTGCTCTGCCTGATTGAAGGAACAACTATTGTGAAGAAAACCAGATGTACTATTGTGCCTATTGCTGTTGTCCTGGTGGCCTGCTGTGAGGTTCTATGCCAATTTCACTGCACTGCCTCAGTTGGCTATGTCCTGTCTTGTTCTGCTGTATTTTACTACCTTCAAAATAAAATAAATAAATAAAATAAAAAACACTAATAAGGAAAAAATTTTAAAAAGTAAATAACAACAGCAAAACAGCTCAGCAAGGCACTGAGCAACCTGAAACATGATATAACTAAACAGATAATGGACTTAAAAAGCAAAAGGAGGAAAAGCAAGTGCTCTAAAGGATATAACTGCATGTATATTTAAGGGTGTAGGATTGATAATTATGTTGCTAAGTTTTTGTTGGATCAGAGAACAGAACTGTCTGCAGCCTCACTGTTTGAATGTCCACTTTATATGTTTTAATTTTGTAACTTGAACAACTACATCCAAGAAGACAATATGTAATGTATCAACTAGTGATTTCTCACTGTTCATTTTTTTTTGAATTCTGTATTGTTTCTACCTGTTTTTTTTGTTTTGCTTTATTTTCACCCCTCTCTTTAAATACAATTTAAAAAAATCCAATACTGATTCATGATAAAAACTACAGAAAATTGGAATAGATGGTTTCTACCTCAATCTGATAAAAGCCATCTTTAACAAAGCAACAGCCAATATCATACTAACTGGACAAAAACTGAAATCTTTCACTCTGAAATCAAGAACAAGAAAAGAATGTCCACTATCACCACTCCTATTCAATATAGTTCTGGAAAGGTTAGCCAAAGCAATTAGACAGGAGAGAGCTATAAAAAGAATAGAGATAGGACAGGAAGAAGTTAAAGTATTATTATTCACAGGTGACATGATACTCTACATAGAAGACCCCCAAAACTACCAAAAGACTACTAGAGTTAATAAGCAAATTCAGCAGTGATACTGGATACAAAGTCAACACTCAAAAATAAATAGCATTTTTATACGCAAACAACAGTGTCACTGAGAGAGAAATTATGGAAAATCACCTTTCACAATAGCATCCAATAAAATGAAATACTTAGGAATCAATCTAACAAAGTATGTGAAAGATCTATATTTATAAAACTATAGTACTCTAAAAAAAAAAGAGATTGAGGAGGATATCAGAAAATGGAGATATCCCTTGCTCTTGGATAGGATGAATCAACACTGTGAAAATGGTCATACTCCCAAAACCGTTATACAGATTTAATGCAATCCTAATCAAAATACTATTACTACACCTCACAAATCTAGAGAAAACATCCCTAAAATTTATTTGGAAACACGAGAGACAATGACAATTCTGGGGGAAAAAAAAGGCAAGACAGGAGGCATCACAATCCCTGATTTGAAATTATAGTGTTAAGCTATTGTGATAAAACCAGCATCATACTGGCAAACAAACAAATGACAATCACCAAAGCAAAAACAACAACAACAAAACAGACCTGAGGATCAGTGAAACAGATTAGAAGATGCGATCACAACTACCAAGACATTCAGCCACCTTATCTTTGACAAAGAGGGGGGCAAACTTGTTCACTGGAAGCAAGATAGCCTCTTTAATAAATGGTTCTAGAAATATTGGCTTTCCACATGCTGAAGACTAAAAGTAGACATATGTCTATCACCATGCACTAAAGTCAAAATGGATCAAAGATCTAAATAATAAAACAAAAACACTAAATCTACTGGAAGACAAGACAGGTAGAAATCTCAAAGATATAGGTGTACACAAAGAGTTCATGAACAAAATGCAAACTGCACAGGAAGAACTTCAAAGAATCAACAACTAGAATCTTATCTTATTAAAAAGTGTTTGCACATTAAAATAAACTATCAACAGAATGAAAAAGAAAACCTAAAGAATCGAAAAAAATTTTATGCAACTGTCTTTAGACAAGAGTTATACCCCAAACATATAAAGAATTGAAAAACTTCAGGCCCCCAAAATTCAAAGACCCAATCCAAAAATGGGTATATGTAATAAACATGTATTTCTCAGATGAAAAAATTCAAATGGCAAATAAATATATGAGGAAATGTTCAACATCACTGGTCTTTTGAGAAATGCAAATTAAAACAACACTGAGCTTCCATCCACTCCAGAAAGAATGGCTGTCATCAAGAAATCAACCAATAATAAATGTTGACAGTGCTGTGAGGGAAAAGGAACAATTTTTTGCTGTTGGTGGGAATTGTAGAGTGGTACAACCACTGTGGGAATCAATGTGCAGATCATTCAGAAAACTAGGATTGGAAGTTCCCATCAATTCAGCTACTCTACTTCTGGGTATTTTTCCAGAAGAATTGAAAACACCATGTCACAGCGCTATCTGTGCAGCACATAGAGAGCAACACACTTTGTAATAGCTAAATCTTGGAAACTACCTGAATGCCCGTCAGCCACCAAAAGGCTAAAAAAGATGTGGTATTTTTATACAATGAAATATTACTCAGCTACAAAGAAGGGCAAACTTGAGGCTTTTATTTGTAAATGGATACAACTAGAGACCATACACATAAGTAAAATAAATCAAAGTTGCATGTGTAAATATTATATCAACTCCCTAGAATAAAAAAAGAGTAAATAAGATCCATAGTGTACAATAGATATTGTGAAAATGAAAGGGAAAGAAAGTGCTTAGAAGGAAAGAACAACTGGGATAGGGGAAACAAGAAAAGGGAAAATATATATATATATGTAAATATATACAAGATAGATAACTATACTATACTAATCTTGTTCATCAAAAAGAACAGCTTGTGCATTCATTGTCTGATTGATCATATTTTGTATGCCTAAATCTTGTAATCTGAATAACAGCTTTCAAGATAATACACAATATATAAACTAGTATAATATCCTATCTTTTTAAAAGAAATTCAGTATCATTTTTACACTTTTTTTAAAAAAGAAAAAAATTTGTAAAACAAAAGTGAGAGGAAAAAATTTTTAAAAATTATAGAGAAGACAGCTTCTCTGAGAGTCACTGTACAGATGCTGGAGTAGGACATTGTGAGGGAGACAAGGAAGGAAGGAGGTGGGTCCCTTGGACCCAGACAGAACCCAAAGTGTGAATTGAAGCTGACAGAGAGGGTAAAAAGAAAAACTTCAACAAAGAAGGTGGAAGCCCACGGCGACTTCGGCCTGAGATGGGACTCACTGTGTGGGAGGAGCTGCTCAAACCTGGGAACTCATGGTCATGGTGGCCACGGTGGCTGGAAATCCCAGAGGCCTCTGAAAAGAGATGTGGCAGAGGGGGTGCAGCAGTGGACATGGAGGAGTTCACTGGCTACCTGTGAGTGCAGAAGACTTAGTCCTCCTGTGGGGGACAGCTATTAGCCAGAAGCCATTTTGGGGATGAGCCACATAAACCCAGAAACCAGAACTGCAGCCAGCTCCCTCTAGCAGCTCCAAGACAGGTGCAGACCCGTGTAAACTGCTTGCACTGTGGTGAGCCCAAAGAGTCTGGTCCAGGTAGGCCTGCTGAGGTTATCTACTACTCTGCCATAAAGCACCTGCTGGCCTGCTGGGACAGAGAGGCAGCTTAGGGGTCTGCCTCCATAGGTGGTCTGCTAGTGAAACTAGAGAAAATCTTGGAAGTAGATTATTTGTTTTTCTTTTTCTTTTGTTCTTTTCTTTTCTCTTTCTCCTTCATTGTTTATGTATCAGTTTTAAAGTGGTTCCTAACCTCTTTGTGAGTGTTGTTTTGTTTTTATTTTTATCTCTTCTATGTCTCTTTCCCTTCAGTCTTCTGCACTAGTTTCCCCAAGTTGGCATGATCCCCCTTTGTTCTCCAACCTTACTTCTAACTTCTTTCTCTTCTCCCACTTCTCTATTTTCTCTTTATTTTAAATTTTAATCCCAAGGGCAAAAGTAATACATTATGGACTTAAATATTTCATATAATTATCTGGTTTGTTTTACATTTTGTTATATAATAATAAATATAGTCCATATGGTTAAAAGTTGCAAATTAAGAGTTAACTCAGTTTGTTATATTCTAGGCTGTTTGATGTTATTGCTACCACTATAGCCAAAATTGACACAATTGCTCTAAACAGCTGTTGGTCCTGGTATTCCATGACTGAGATTAACTAAGAAAATATGGTGGCACAGTGCCAAAGAACCAGGGACTGGGCCAAACAAGCAACAGCTTCTCATCTCCAACAAACTGAGGAGGTAAGATCTTCCAACAGACTCAAAAATCCAAAAACTAGCTACATCCAGAAGATATCACAGAGAAGTAATCATCACCTAAGGGTCCTAAATAATACCAATAAAGCAACCCACCATAGGCAACTTACAAGAATCACTCCAGAAATTAAAAGAAAGAGAGAAAATAAAATGAGAAGACACTTAAGCAAAATGTGACCTCAGAAACCCAGTTTGCCAAAGGCAAATCCAGAGAGCAATGAGTGGGACAGTCTGAAAGCCCCCCACCAGGTCTCTCTGAAGTGGAAACAAAAAATAATTGAATGAGGCTCTGGAAAATATGAAACCAGAAACAATCTCCAAAATGCACACCATGCTTAGTGACATTAGAGCAGACACAGACAGAAAAATAGATGAGCTTATGCAAATTATGGAAGCTCAGCATAGGAAAGAAATGGAATCAATAAAGCAGATTCAAGCAGATATCCAGGAGACTAAAAACTCCACTGAAAATATTTGAAGCAGATTACACCAATGTTAAGACAGGATCTCAGCTATTGAAGACAGGCTTGCCATTAGCAACCAGAAAAAGAAAGATTTCTTGAAAATAACAAGGGAGCATGAAAAATCAATTCAGCAGCTGTTAGATGAGACAAAGAAGATAAATTTAAGATTAATTGGAGTTAATAAATAAGCAGGAGATACCACAAATCACATTTAAAAATGTTTAGACATCATGACAGAAAATTTTTGGGTAGAGAAAAAGAGTTTGACATACAGATAAATGAGGCATATAAAACTCCAATTAGCAATGATCAAAGAAATCTAGAGCCAGACATATCATAGTCAAGATTCCAGAAATTCAACACAAGAATAGGATCCTAAAAGCTGTTAGAGAAAAGAAACAAATCGCCTATAAAGGAAAGCTCATCAGAATTACAGCTGACTTCTCAGTACAAACTCTCAAGTCAAGGGAATCTTGGAGTGAAGTACTCCAAGTTCTAAAGGGAAACAACTTGCAACCCAGATTGATGTACCCTGCAAAAGTCTCTTTCAAAATTGATGGAGAAATAAGATACTTCCATGACAAGGAATGTCTGAGAAAATTTATGACTACCAAACTAGCACTCCAAAATGTTCTGAAGGACATTCTAGAGATAATAAGGACTACAGCTCCATGAACCCCAACAGAAGGAATCCACCAGGGGAAGCAAACAAGTAGAAGGAGGAGATATGGGGGTGGCTAACAGGAAAATAACATGACAAGGATAAGTCAATACATATAAGTTATAACCACCAATTTAATGGTCTCATATCACCAGTCAAAAGACACAGACAGAATGGATCAAGAAGCAAGATCCAACAGTATGCTGCATAAAACAAACACATTTCATTTAAGAAGAAATTCACAGACTGAAAGTTAAAGGATGGAAAATAATACTCCATGTGACAGAAACCCAGAAAAAAGCAGGGGTAGCTATTCTATTTGCGGATAAAGTGAATTTCAAGCCAAGACTGATTAAGAGAGATAAAGAAGGTCACTACATCCTCAAAAAGGGAAAAATCTGAGAGGAAGAGATAACAATTGTAAACATTTATGCAACAAATACCAGTGTACCAGGTATATAAAACAATTGCTAACAGACTTGAAAAATCAAATAAGCCCTAATACAATTGTACTGGGAAACCTTAATACCCCAAATGTCACAAAAAGACAGATTAACTAGAGAAAAAAATCCATAATGAAATATTAGAGCTAAATCAAACTTTTAAACTACAAGGTCCTTCTAGATGGACCATGTAGATATATAGAGAGTGTTACACTTCTCAAAATTAGAATACACATTCTTCTCAGATGTACATGGGACAGCCTCCAAAATAAACCATATTCTGGCTTATAGAACATGCTTAAGTAAATACAAAGGAGCTGAAATTATCCAATGCAAACTCTCAGTGCACAGTGTAATGAAACTGGAAATCTATGTTAAATGAAGCCACAAGAACTTGATACACATGGAAATTAAATAGCACCCTACTGAACAACCAATGTGTCACAGATGAAATTAAAGAATTAGACAGTTTTTACAGTTGAATGATAATGACAGTACAGAACTTATGGGATACAATGAAAGCAGTTTAAGAGAGAAATGTATAGCAGTAAGTACTCATATCAGTAAAACAGAGCAAGCACGTATAAACAACTTAATGTTGAATCTCAAACTTCTAGATAAAGAAGAGCAGACTAAATGTTGTACAAGGGAAGAAACAATAAAGATCAGAACAGGAATTAACACACTGGACTAAAGAAATACAAAGAATCAATGAATTGAAGAGTTGGTTCTTTGGAAGATTAAATAAAATTGACAAAGCCTTAGCCAACCTTATTAAAAAAGGAAAGAAAAGACTCAAATCCATACAATTAGGAATGAAAGAAAAAAAATCACAACAGACCCTACAGAAATCCAGAAAAACATTTATATCTACTTTGAAAGCTTTTATTCTACCAAGATGGACAATGCAGAAGGAAATGGACAGATTCCTAGATATATATGAGTTACCAAAATTGAATCAAGAAGATATAAAACTCTTAAATAACCCAATATCAATAAATGAAATTGAAGATGTAATTAAAAACCTATCAACAAAGAAATGCCCAGGCCCTGATGGATTCACTGCTGAATTCTATAAAAAATTTAGAGAAGACCTAACACCACTAGTTCTCAAACTCTAACAAAATGGAATGGGATGCAATATTTTCAAATTCATTCCTGTAAGCAAGCATTACCCTGATACCAAAACCAGAGAAGAAACCAACTAAGAAAGAGAATTACAGGCCAATCTCACTAATGAACATTGATGCAGAAATGCTCAACAAGATACTGGCAAACAGATTGCAGCAAATTGTCAAGAAGACTGTACACTATAACCAAGTGGGATTCATCCCAGGGATGCAGGGATGGTTCAACATACATATATCCATAAATGCAATGTATTAACAGAGCCAAAGACAAAAATCATGTGATCATCTCAATAGATGCAGAAAAAGCTTTTGAGGAAGTTCAGCACCAATGCATGATAAAAAACCTAAAGAAAATTGGAGTAGTCTATCTCAATCTGATAAAAGCCATCTAAAACAAACCAACAGCCAGCATCATACTGAATAGACAAAAACTGAAAGCTTTTGCTCTAAAATCAGGAACAAGACAAGGATGTTCACTGTTTCTACTTGGATTCAACATAGTCCTTGAAACTTTAGTTAGAGCAATTAGACAAGAGAAAGAGATAAAAGGAATAAAGATAGGAAAGGAAGAAGTTAAACTATCATTATTCACAGATAACATGATACTCTACTTAGAAGACCCCAAAAACTCCACCAAAAGATTTTTGGATTCAATAAGAAAATTCAACTATATACCTGGTTACAAAGTCAACACTCAAAAATCAAGTCTTCCTGTACAAAAATAACAAACTCACTGAGAGATAAATCAGGAAACAATAACTTTTGCAGTATCCCAAAAAATGAAATACCTAGGATGTAACAAAGGATGTAAAATACCTTTACATTGCAAACTATGGTATTCTGAAAAAAGTTGATTAAAGAGGGAGGATATTAGAAAATGGAGAGATATCCTATGCTCTTGGGTAGGAAGAACCAATATAGTGAAAATGGCCATACTTCCAAAATTGTTATACAGATTCATCTGAAACCAGAAGAGATCTAAAATAGTGAAGAAAATCCTGGACAACAAAGACAAGACAGGGGTCATCACAATCCTTGACTTCAAATTATACTATAAAGCTACTGTGATAAAAACACTGTGATACTGGCAAAAAACCCCAAAAAACAAAAAACAGATCCAAAGATCAATGGAACAGATTAGAAGATACTGAAAGAACTCCAGATACACTAAGCTAACTTATCTTTGACAAAGGTGCTAAACACTTTCACTAAAAGAAAAATAGTTTCTTTTATAAATGGTGCTGGAAAAACTGGCTCTATACATGCCAAAAATTATTCCTGGATCCATATCTTTCACTATGTACCAAGTTAAAATTGGAATGGATCAAAGATCTTAATGTTAAACAGAAATATTGAATCTGAAAGAAGACATAGTAGGTAAACCCTCAAAGGCATCGGTATAGGCAAAGACTTTATGAACAAAATCCAGATTGCACAGGAACTATCATAAAGAAAGAATGACTGGGATCTCACCCTACTGAAAAGCTTTTGCACAGCAAGAGAAACCACCAACAGAGTGAAGAAACAATCCACAAAGTGGGAAAAAATGTTTGCCAGCTGTTCCTCAGACAAAGGATTACTAATGAGAATATATAAAGAACTAAAAAAAAAAAAAATCAGTCCTCCCAGATTTAAAGACCCAATCCAAACATGGGCATATGACTGAGATACATACACATTTCTGAGATGAAGAAATACAAACAGCAAATAAATGGGTGGAAAAAATGTTTGACATCACTGGTCATTTAAGAGATACAGATTAAAACAACACTGAGATTCTACTGCACCTCCAGAAAGAATGGCTATATCAGGAAACCAAGCAATAACAAATGCTGGAGGGGTTGTGGGTAAAAGGAACATTTTTCCACTGTTGGTGGGAATGCAGACTGCTGCAACCAGTGTGGAAATTAATGTGGAGATTCCTCAAAAAACTACTACTAGATGGATTGCCACCCTCAGACCACCCTTTAGCCCAGACCACGCAGTGTGATGTGCTTCCCATGTGCCCCACTGCATAGACTGCTGCCGCCAGCCTGCTACCCTTGGGCATCCCCCCACCTCCTGGACCGAGTACTGCTGTTGATCTTTGGCTCCCATCCCTTCTCCCAGAACCTTGGACTGCAGTGGATTAACCATGCTGGCTTGATGGGAGACTCAGTAACCCCTCACCCAAACAGAAGATCTCAGCAGGCTCCTGTCAGTGTGGTAAGTTTTCCCCTACAATAGAAGTCTTCAGTGGGTAAATAGAAGCAGTAGTGAAGTGCTCTCCAGCTGTAAGACCTTGGCGAGCTTGGCAGGAGTGTGGGTGATTCCCTTCTCCACACAGAAAACATCAGGCAGGGTAAGGAGTGTGCCAATAAGGCCTCCCCCCAACTTGGAGGAAAGTAAAAGGGCTTATGAGACACCCAGTGATATAGTATGGCCTCAGTCAACACAAACACTATAGACAGGGAGATCTGGTGACCTGGAATAACCAGAAGACATAGTGACAGCAGGAAATAAGGGTTGACCTACATTGATACTCCTAGGCTAGTCAGCCCAGGAAGAACATAGGACTCACCCAACAGGCCCTGCAGGAAAAACGCAGGTTACTGGCCCTCCTCTACATTGTGGTACTCAACAATTGGACAAACATCAACCACACAGTAGGATCATAAGATACACATTACTGCCAGTTGAGACTATTGGGACTGAAAGACCAAATATTAGCCCAAAAGGTGAAAATGACAAAATGATAAAGCAAAAAGCAATCTCAAACATTTAGTTGATCAGGAACAAGTACAGGCAACACTGAAATAAAGGGCATTAAAAGTCATATACCAGAAATCTCTGAAAAGATAGCAAATGAAGTAAAGAAATGAATCTATGAGGCTATTGAGGAAATCAAATTAGAAATAATTTCCCACCTAAAGACAGAAATAACAACCTTAGTAAAGGAGTTGCTCAGCATCACCAGAGGAAAAAATAGATTAAAAAAAATACAGGAGCATGGAAATTGATTGAAACCTTGAATGAACACTATAGAAAACAAGAAGAATCAATGAAACAAATTCAAAGAGATATGCAAGAAACAAAAAATTCTATTGAAAGCTGGCAAAACCATTTAAATGAAGCTGAGGATAGAATTTTGGACCTTGAGAACAGGATCACAGTTCACAATCATGAAAGGGTAGAACTTTAAAAAACAACAAAGCAGCATGAAATGGCCATCTAGCAGCTTAGAGATGATACCAAGAGAAATAATATAAAACTAATAGGCATCATGGAGATGCAGGAGTCAATGTGAATGAGATGGATAAAATATTCACAGAAATAATAGGAGAAAATTTCCCAAACATGGGAAAAAAATCTGATGTACAGATAAGTGAGGCATATAGAATGCCAAACAGTGAAACCAACATAAGTCTACACTAAGACATACAACATAAAAACAGAATACTAAAAGCTGTTAGAGAAAAGACACAACTCACCTTTCAAAGAAAGCCCATCAGAATCACAGCACAGACTTTTCAGTACAAACCCTCAAGTTAAGCTTGGAATAAAGTATTTCAAGCCCTGAAAGAAAACAACTTTCAACCCAAACTGAGGTACCCAGCAAAACTGTCTTTCAAATTTAATGGAGAAACAAGATACTTCCATGACAAAAGAATAACTGAAGAAATTCATGTCCACCAAACAAACCCTAAAAAGAATATTGAAAGACATACTAGATAGAGATAAAAATGACTACAATCTCCAGAACAACAACAGAAAGAAACCACCAGGCAGGGAAAGCAATTAAACATGGGGGAAAAGCAGAAAACAAATAACAGGAACATAATATGACAAAGTTGAGCCAGTACATATCGGTTATATCCATAAATATAAATGGCCTCAATTCACCTATCAAAAGAAATAGGTTAACAGAATAAGTCAAGAAATAGAATCCCACAATAGCTTCATACAAGAAACACATCTGACTCTAAAGGAAACCCATAGATTAAAAGTCAAAGGATGGAAAACAGTATTCCATGCAACAGGAACTCAGAAAAAAAGCAGAGGTAGATATTCTGTTTGCAGATAATGTGAACTTCAAACCTAAAATGATTAAAAGAGATAAAGAAGGCCACTACATACTTGTTAGTGGAAAACTTCAAGAAGAAGAACCAACAATAATAAATATATACACACCAAACACAGGAGCACCTAACAATATAAAACAAATACTAATGGACATGAAAAATCAAACACACAAGAAAACAATTGTAACAGGAGACCTTAATACTCTACCGTCACAAAGAGATAGATCAACTAGACAAAAAGTCAGCAAAGAAATAATAGAACTGAATCATACATGTGAGCAAATGGACTTAGTAGATGTTTACAGAGTGTTCCCACCAACCACATCAGAATATATATTCTTCTCAGCTGCAAATGGGACATTTTCCAATATAGATCATATATTAACCCATAAAACATTCTTAAGTAAAAAAATTCTTAAGTAAATGCAAGGGGATTAAAATTATCCCATGCATAATATCTGACTATAGTGCACTGAAATTGGAAATTAATGGCAAAGGAAACTGAAAAACCTGCATACATACATGGAAATTAAATAACAACTTTCTGAACAACCAGTGGGCTACAGGTTAAATTAAAGAAGAAATAAAGCAATACCTACAATTCAATGAAAATGCAGATATAACATAGCATGACATGTGGGATGTGATGAAAGTGGTCCTAAGAGGGAACTATATAGCAATAAATTGTCACATCAAGAAAACAGAACAAGCATGAATAAACAACCTAATGCTTCATCTCAAGCTTCTAGAAAAGAAAAAGCAAGTCAAACCCAAACCTCATAGAAGAGAGAAAATTGTAAAGATCAGAGCAGAAATTAATGCAATTGAAAAACAATTCAAAGAATTAATGAATCAAAGAGCTGGTTTTTTGAGATAATAAACAAAATTGATAAACCTCTAGCCAACCTTATCAAGAAAAAAAAAGAAGAAACTCAAATTCACGCAATAAGGACTGAAAAGAGAGAAATTACTACAGATCCCATGGAAATTCAAAAGAGCAGGGATACCTACTTTGAAAATCTCTACTCACATAGAGTGGAAAACATAGAGGAAATGGGCAGATTTCTAGAAACATATGAACTATTAAAGCTCAATCAAGAAGCTATAACAATTTTGAATAACCCAATATCAGCAACTGAAATTGAAAATGTGATTAAAAACTTATCAACAAACAAAAGCCCAGGTCCTGATGGATTCATGGCTGAATTCTACAAGAAATTTAGAGAAAAGTTGATGCCAATACTCCTTAAACTTTTCAATGAAATTAAAAAAGAAGCAATCCTCCCTAACTCATTCCTGCAGGCAAGTATCACTCTGATACCAAAACCAGAGAAAGACCCAACCAAAAAGGAGAACTATAGGCCAATTTTACTAATTAATATTGATGCAAAGATTCTCAATAAAATACTGGCAAATAAAATGCAGCAAATCATCAAGAAGATAGTACACCATGACCAAGTGGGATTTACTCCAGGAATGCAGGGATGGTTTAACATATGCAAATCAGAGGATATTAGAAAATGGAAGGATATTCCTTGCTCTTGATTAAGAAGAGCCAACATTGTGAAAATGGTCATACTCCCCAAACTGTTACGCAGATTTAATGCAATCCCAATCAAAATACCATTAACATACCTTACAGATCTAGAGAAAACACTCCTAAAATTCATTTGGAAACAGAAGAAACCTAGAATAGCAAAGGTGATTCTGGGCAACAAAGGCAAGGCAGGAGACATCTCAATCCCTGACTTGAAATTATACTATAAAGCCAGTGATAAAATCAGCATGGTACTGGCAAAGAAATAGACCTGAGGATCAATGGGACAGATCAGAAGATGCAAACACAACTACAAAGGCACTCAGCCACCTTATATTTGACAAAGGGGCTAAATATGTTCACTGGAAGAAGGATAGTCTCTTTAATAAATGGTGTTGCAAAAATTGGCTTTCCACATGCCAAAGACTTAAACTAGACCCATGCCTGTCACCATGCACTAAACTAAAGTCAAAATGAATCAAAGATCTAAATATTAAAAGAGAAACACTAAATCTACTAGAAGAGAAGGTAGGTAGAAGTCTTCAAGATAGAGGGGTAGGTATAGAATTCATGAATAAAACATAAGCCACATGGGAAATACTGCAAAGAATCAACAACTGGGATCTCATCTTATTAAAAATTTTTTGCACTTCAAAAGAAATCACCAACAGAATGAAATGAAAACCCATAGAATGGGAAAGAATTTTACCCAGCAACCCCTCAGACAAAAGACTTATATCTAGAACATATAAAGAATTAAAAAACATCAAGCCCCCAAATTCAAAGAGCCTCTCCAAAAATGGGCAATTGAGATGAACACACATTTCTCAGATGAAGATATACAAATGGCAAATAAATATATGAAATGTTCACCATCACTGGTCATTTGAGAAGTGCAAATTAAAACAGCATTGAGATTTCATCTTACTCTGGAAAAAATGGCTGTCATCAAGAAATCAATTGATAACAAATGTTGGCAGGGCTGTGGGGAAAAAAGAACACTTCTCTACTGTTGGTTGAAAAGTTCTTGCCCTATAAATTACTGTACAATTATGGAGGTGGTCTAACGTGGTGAAAGGAAAAAGCAGGAATGCCTACCACTTCCGGCTTCTTCCTCAGCCCTAATTGCAACTCCCCGTTTTGTTTGCATGTACAGAGAATTCCAATCAGTCCCTCATCCATCATCAATGCCCACCCTAAGCTCCACCCCCGGTCAAAGGTTATGTATGTCCCATACCCCATATTCTGAAGGAGACAGCCCAGCTGCTATGGGCTGTGTGCTCTTTCCCATGTCTTCACCTCAATAAACCTGTTCTTTTTGTACTTTTGCTTCTCTATTGCACCAGAAAGTCTAATATAATGGTGCCTTGAGACTCAGATGGCAGAGTGCATTAGCTCCTGGAAGCCACTCCCAGTTGGAGCTATCCCACCTATGAGCCACCTATTTTTTCTTCCAGGACTGTTTACTTGCCACCGCTAATCCACATGCAACATCGACCTTCCTCATTCATCACAGGTGAGCTGCCACATGGGGTTTTCAGTTTCCACTCCTAAAATCCACAAGCTTGTATCAGAAAACCTATCCTTGCCATTCCTGGACAGAGATACCAGTTTTCATGTTCCTTGGGTAGCACAGCCTGAGGCAAAACTGTTATTTTTGTTCCCTGGGACCCCACCCTGCACTCTTCAGTGACAGCTGAGGAGAACAGGTGTTGGGACTTTCCATGTCACACTTTCAAAACAGGTGACCAGGTGATGTGATCCAGGACAGCTTCCACGTTCCTTGGGGGAGAGCTAAACCTCTTACATCCTGAGGTGAAGTTGTTCTCTCAGACTTTTAATTCAGTAATGGAGACCACTTCCTGTCTCCCAAAAAACACACCTCTGGGGTGCCTGGTTCACAACTTTGGTGCTCTTGGCCTCAAGTAGGCTATGAAAATAAAAAATCTGATCTTTTATTTATGCTTTTGTCACAATGGCAGCAAGTTGGCAGAAACCCTTCATTTTTAGGCCTTTTTCGGTTTGAGGACGTGCCCTTCTTTCACTCTGTCTTATATAATGGCCCAGATACTTCTGGCTTGCTCTTCTCCACCAAGAACTCTCCCTCCCTCCCCCCTGGACCTCTTAGATGATGCGTCTCCTGTCTTTATGGATCCTCCCCTGTATCTCCCAGACCAAACCCTGCAGCTTTCTCAGCCAGAGGTTTCTATGCCCCCCCACACCGTCCTCTCCCCCTTATTCACCCTAGTGGCCTCTAATCCTTCCCTTAGTTTCTCTCCCCAGTCTCCAATTTCTCAGTCCCCTCCACCTGAGCCATCTATTCTGATGGATGGTTCCTCAACCCCTTCTCCTGTGTCGCCATTTTCCCTGCCGACCCACCATGTGGTCTTGTGCATTCTGGGATTCCAGCAAGCCACATGGTTCTCAGCAGCCATCTTTCTGCAGCTTGTGTGGAGGACAGCCACCATCTTGCAGCCTTCCACCACATGACAGTGCACCACCATCTTGCGACAGATTGCAGGGTCAATGGCCGCCATCTTGTGGTCCCTCATTATGGGACAGCAGCAGCCATCTACAGACTGGTCCTGAGGGACTAATTTATATTCATGTTCCTTTTGTCCCTCTCTCTGACCTATCTCAGGTTAGCCATAAATTAGGTTCCTTTTCTGCCATTCCTATGTCAAGAGATCTCTATTAATCTTCAAAAAAGGTTTGCACTAGTCTATTTATTATAGCTCAAATTGGCCAAATATATTTGAGTGCACTCTAAACTTGTAACATGTTTGTCAGTCTATACATCTGTTGTCTGTTTGTCTAGTCTGTTTATAGTGTACAGATCGTCTGTACATGTTTGTCCATTTGCCTGCTTTGTAAACAGCTGTTTCTTTTTATTTGAGCTCAACAATCTTTTTTCCTCTTCTTTTGCATTTTCAGATCATTTAATCAAGGTTTATTTGGATTATAGATTTAAAAAGCATGTTTTCACCGAGGTTGTCAGCTGGTCAAAATGATGCTAAAACTGGTTAAACAAAAATCCCTTGCGGTGAGGAGAGATTGGACAAGACTTCAATTGATGAATAAGAAAGTGTCCACATGGTAACTTTAGCCAATTCTTATTCATTAATTGGAGGCCCCAATAATCTCCATAGTCTTATGGGAGACACCCCAACTAAAGTTTGTATGGCTGAGACAATTCATTGTTGCAGATCTGATGGTATATTCATGCCGTCAAACGTAGAATTGACATTGCTTATAATGACAAGTGTTTTCTTTCAGATCCAGACATCTGCTTTTTTCTTGTACTCCAGCCAGGAGATTCAGGTCAGACTAACACAAGGTCACCAGTCAAATAACAATTTTTAACAAAAATTTATGTAATGTATATGTTATAGTTAGAGATGCTTAAATAGTGAGCAGTCCAAACAATGTCACAAATTTCTTTAGTACTCAAATGTTAAAATACCCATGGTTAATAGAAAATAGTAGTTCCATTTAATGTTCTATATTAAGCTTACTGCCTCTACTGCACTATACTGTTATCAATCTTCTGGATGTTCAACAACTAAAATTAAGAGATAATTCTAAATTCCTTTTGGATTCCTTTTGCTGGGATCCACCAGATCTTTTCCAGAAAAAGGTTACATGATGTATATTGGGGCCATAATTAACTCTACTCAACTGGCCTTAAATGACACTACAGCTCAATTCTTTCCTAAATAAAAAAAGGTAAAATTAATAAAACAGGCCATCTTCCAAAAATCAGATGGCATTAGACATTCTAACAGCACAGGAGGTACTTATAAAATTATAAAATCTAACTGTGTGTATGACAAATGAATGACATATCAGTTTCTAAAATTCCCTGGACCTTATCCTTATCCTCCTTATGGGAAGCCATTACTAAAATTATACTCATAAATACCCTGTTGGTTGTATTATTTGACTCCTGTATACTTAATTGATTCTCTGCCTCTGTCTCTTTAGACTTAAAGCTGTGCACCTTCCCAAGGTGAAAATGCCTGCTGTCTACTGAGGGCCACTAGTTAAAAGCTCTGCAGAGTATCCTTGACTGCCATTTGACAACTTCAGCTCCCTTCAGCCTGAAGAAGCCAGATCAGTCTCCACTCATTATCCCTCACAGCAGTTTGGGTTACCTCTTCAGAGAAAAAAAATGCTACAGGCAGCTAAGTCAGTTAAAATTAATATAGGCAGTCAGACAGGGCTAGGGCCTCAAAATAGCCAGCACAGAGAATCAGATGTCTTGTGACCATGGAGGAGAAAGATACCTTCCACTGTGGGCCAGATCCCAAGACAAAAGGTTAAACTTGGTCCTCAAACCCCACAGGGAGACCTTTTTAATATAGCTTTTCATGTTTTCAATAACAGAGATAAAAATCTAAAGAAAAATAACAATCTGATCTTTTAGCAGTGACACTTGGAGCTCTGAGACAGGTAAACCGAGACAAGGCAGAGCTGCCTGAGCCCCTCCCGGACCATGCTTCAAGTGCAGCAAAGAAGGACATTGGGCGAGAGAGCACCCCAACCCTGGCGCTCCTCTGGGGCCCTGCCCACATTGCAGTCTCAAGGGCCATTGGAAGAGCGACCGTCCTAGCCACCAGAGAGCGGGTCAGTCATCGTCTAAATCCTTGCCTTCACAGGAGATCTCATCACCACCGGATTCATTGCTGACTGATCTACTTGGACCTGCTGCAGAGGACTTATGGGACTTGGGTCCACAGCCCCCCATTAAGGTATCCTTCTCAGAGCCCCAAGTCCCACTGGAGATCTGAGGTAAGACATTCTCTGTACTTGTGGACATAGAGGCCATGTATAGTGTTCTTCCTGAGTTTTCAGGCCCTTGTATTAAGTCCTCAGTCTCTGTAGTGGGTGTTGACAGCCAACTTACACAGCCTCTGCAGACAGGGCCTATTCCACGCAGGTTCCAGACTCTCTTCATTACCCACAGCTTTCTAGCAATTCCAACATGCCCCACACCCTTTTTAGGTAGAGATCTTCTTCAAAAGCTTAACTTCTCCTTTACCTTCTCCCTCCCCACAGCTCTCTGTCCTCCGGCCAACCTCACAGTGCACTGCAAAGCCATCCCCTCCCCTCCCTTCTTCTCTGGTTGATCCCATTGTTTGGGATACCTCCAATCCCACCTGTGCTACCCATGCCATGCCTATTTTAATTCATCTTAGGGATCCTTCAATTTTTCCTTACATTCCCCAATATCTTGTAGCTCCCAAACATTTACAGGGACTTAAGCCTATAATCAAGCATCTTTCAGACAATGGTTTTCTTGAAACCTACCCATTCAATGGTTTTCTTCAAACATACCCTATAATACTCCCATTCTCCTGGTACTCAAGCCTGATGGGTCTTATTGTCTAGTGCAGGACCTTAGGGTAATCAAAAACACCATTACCCCAATCCACCCAGTAGTGCAAACCCTTACACCATGCTCTATCATATCCTTCCCTCCACCACTCACTTACAGCCATAGATCTTAAAAATGCCTTTTTTTTTTTTTTTTACTATTTCCACTACACCAAATTGTCAGGATTCCTTTGTATTTATATAGACTGACCCAGACACTCTGAGGTCTCAACAACTTACACCTGTCATCTCTATAGTAGAACCTCTCCTCAGGGACACATACCACCCCTTTCCTTTCCTATTCATCAAATTTGCAGACACACCCCTGGTCAGGACTGGCAGGTAGATTTACACACATGCCCTGCCACAAAACTCTCAAATATCTTCTCACCTTTGTTTGTACCTTTTCAGGATGGATAAAAACCTTTCCCACAACCAGGGAGACTGCTGATGTAGTCACTAAAGTCCTGTTACAAGGAAATCATCCCAAGGTTTGATCTACCTCACAGTATTCAGTCAGATAATGGTCTAGTCTTTATTTCTGAAGTCACTCATCAGGACTACAACTAAAATGGAGTGGCCCCTACCTGGTCTGCCTCAGAACTTCAACAGTGGTCAAAGTTGCTGGACTGCCATCCTGGTTCCACATCACTCAAGCTAAGCGGTGCCATCCCAACCCTGAATCTAACCATCCTGATTGGTCATCTCATCTTTTACCTCCCACCCGTCTCTGTCTCTGTCTCACCAAGGCCTCACAGCCGCAACAATCAGGCTAAGTCATGTTTGGTTATTCAACTTGGTCCCTAACTCCTTACAATCTATTATTTTTTTACAGTAGGACTCTTGACAGTCTTTCCTAAAGACTCCCACATCATGCATAAAATCATCTTCATGTTGTTCTACATAACAGCTGTCTTAGCTCTCTACCCTCAGCTGTTTAGTTAACCGTGAGATCCCTGAGGGTCTCGGCTCTTGTCTCCCTCATAGTGACACAGCCATGGTCCTCCCCACCCCTACTCTGGAATTTCCCAAATATGATCAATCAGCAGGCCTTATATCTCTCATGCTTCTTATTCTTTCCAGCTCAACTCCTGGACCAAAGATAAGCCCTACCTACCTACACTTTTAATTTTTACCCTTTCAGATGGGGGAGTAATCACCTCTCGTAACTCTATCCCTCCCAACTCCATGCTTATTGCTCAGATTCTTCCTCACCATGACCCTAACAGAATGACACATTTGGATCAAGGACACTTTTCCTTCTACCTTTCCTGGGTCCTTTAATTATGGTAGTGACCTGCCTCCTCATAGTACCTTGGGCTTTTATTTCTCCAATCTAGGATGTGAGTGTTCACCAATGATTAATTCCTTGTCTGGCTGAAACACCTGGTACCAGCTTCTACAAGGTCATCTACCATCATCCCATCAACCTTCCTGAACCCCAATACTGCACCCCTTTTTAGCAGGAAGTAGTAAGAGAGAGACTTCACCCTTTTCCTAACAATACAAAGACAGGAATGAAAGGTTCGTGCCCTACTATAAATTACTATGCAATTATGGCACTGGTCTAATGTGGTGGAAGCCCAAAGCGGGAACACCTACCACTTCCTGCTTCTTCCTCAGCCCTAATTGCAACTCCCCTTCCCGGTTGCTCACACGGAGAATTCCAATTGGTTCCTCCTGCGTCATCAATGTCCACCCTAAGCTCCAACCCCGCTCAAAGGTTACATATGTTCCATACCCCATATTCTGGTCAAAGGAGATGGCCCCGCTGCCATGGGTTGTGTGCTCCTTCTCATGTCCTCACCTCAATAAACCTGTTCTTTTTGTACTTTTACTTCTCTATTGTGCCAGAAAACTCTTTCACTGGTGGGAGTGTAGTCTGGTGCAGCCACTATGGAAGTCAATATGGAGATTCCTCAACACACTAGGATCAGAAGTTCCATTCAACCCAGCTATTCCCCTCCTGGGTGTTTTCCTCCCAAAGCTGAAAAAAGCATGTCACAGTGATATATGTGCACCAATGTTTATAGCAGCACAAGTTGTAATAGCTAAATCTTGGAAACAACCAAAATGCCCATCAACCACAGAGTGGATAAAAAAGATACGGTATTTTTATACAATGGAATATTACTCAGCTATAAAAAGGATGATCTTGAAGCCTTTATAGGTAAATGGAGGCAACTTGAGACCATCCTCATAGGTAAACAAGACTCACATTTGTAAATATCACATTGTCTCTGTAGTGTAAAAAATAATAAAAACTGAAAGAGTAATAAGATCCAAAATGTATAACAGATATGTAAAAATGAAAGGGAAGGAAAGTGCTCTAAAGGATATAACTGTATGTGTGTATAAGTGTGTAAGATAGATGACCATAATACTTAATTTTTGTTGGATCATTGAACAGAATGGTTTGCACTGCCAATGTCTGAGTGTCTATCCACTTTTTATGCTTTGATTTTGTAACTTGAACAGCTATTTCTAAGATGACAATATTTAATTTATCAACTAGTAATTTCTTAATGTTATTAATTTTTTTGAAATTCTGTATTATTTCTACCCTTTTTTCTGTTTTGTCTTTTTTTTCTTTTTTCTTTAAATTAAAAAAAGAAGAAAAGCTAGTAACTAGAGGTTTCATTCAAGCCAGCTATTCTCTTTCTAGGTATCTTTACAAAAGAATTAAAAACATCATACCACAGTGATATATGTGTACCTATGTTCATATGAGCATAGTTTTAATAGTTAGATCTTAGAAATAACCTAAATACCCATTGACTGAGGAATGGATAAAAAGTTGTGGCATTTTTAGACAATGGATTTCTACTCAGCCATAAAGAAGGATAAGCTGGAGACTTTTATAGGTAAGTGGATGCAACTTCAGAACACACTCACTAGTGAAATACATAAGACACGTGTAAAAATCATATTGTTTCATTAGTATGAGAAAATGAAAAAATATATATGTGTATGTATATGTATATAAAAATAGCTAAGATAGTTATACTACTGATTTCTCTGAGTTTTCTGAAGAGGAAGATTTGTGCTGGTATTGTTTGGACAATTGAATTCGGATGTCTTGTGCTCTGGGAGAATGACTTGGGGGTGGCAATGTGCTATGTATGTACCATTGTTGCCCCCACTGAAGTGTTCTGAAATTTTGTTGTAGGTTTTTGTTTTTCCTTTTTTTAGCCTTGACATAAAATGGATTTGAAAAAAAAAATAGAAATATTAAAAAAGTGACAAAACAATGTAAAAGACACACATTCAAAGGAATAGTGTGAGCCCTTGAGAGAGGGGGCACTACAGTTTGGAGCTGGGAAAGTTACGTGTTCCTGGAGGTGGAAACCTGAAATCTGATCATCTTACTGGCCCTTGGTTTAGTGGGTAGGGAGGACTGGGCACCCACAGGATGGTGGTGTATCCACAGTGGAAAGAAAGCTGGTAAGCTGTTTCACAGGCTCTATTCACAGTTGAGAAGACAATTTGCAAAAAAAAAAAAAAAAAAAAAAAAGAAGAAGAAAAGAAAAGAAAAAGGTGCGGCCTAACCCACTCACAGATGAACGAGAACTGCCCAAACTTGGAGACCACAGGGGAAGAGTTTAAACCGGGTTTGTACCTGAAACTGCAGTTTTTAAGTTTAAAATTACCATTTTTCTTGTCCCCTTTCTAGAAAATATCTTCTCTCCTTCCTCCATGGGGTATGGCTGTTACATGTCAGTGTGCTCTGTCCCACAGGTCGGCCCTGGTAGGCTACCCTGGCTCACTCACACCCACTGGGAGGCCAAGCCTGCCCGACAGGCAGCCCGTCCTGTGTGGGTCCGGGGGAGGCCAGACACCCCACAGTGAGTGTGTGCGTCCCTGCCATGTCAAGGGCCATTCTATGCAATTTTTCAAGAAAAAAATCATTTCATAATAAATCGTGATTGGGGCTTGTCGGAAGCCTAGAATCTTGTCACTGGAGCAGGTTATTGTAAGTGGAAACACGATTCCTGTACCTCCAGCCACAGCTGTGGCTTCATGCTGCCCGGATGCTGTGATGGCTGAGGACAGGATAACAATGGCCGAAGACATCCTGGTTCCTGGAGAACCAAGTAGTAACACAAAATGTTTCCACGTGGGGGAAATGACAAACTCCCAGGTAACCTACCATCCCTCCCACGGTCCTCATCAATACAAAGGTTCTCCTTAGCATAAGATCCCCACCTCCCTCCACCAAGGGTTCGTCCATGCTTCTGACTTCTGCTGTCTCCAAGCACCATTTTCCTGGCTCCTTTCGATGCTGAGTAATGCCTGTGGCAGTCTGATAGGAAGGGGAAGCAGCCAGCTGACTCAGGAACTTCTAGGAAAGGCAGCCTCGCAGCGGTGTGTGTAATGTCACTTCCATCTGTGCATTTGTTATAAGCCAAAACCCAGTCCTGGGCACTGAGCCTGCCCCCCAGGCCCTTTGCATGTGCTTTCCTGTCCCTGAGGGCCTCCCTCTTGCCCCAGCACCTCAGTCCCTTCTCCTCTCAGGTCGCTGCCCAGATATCCCTCCCACAGGGACAATCTTGAGCACCAACTCCCATCCATTACCTTCTTGTCTTCGTTAGTTTGCATCCCTGGGACTCAGTACCGAACACCGCAGCTCAGAGGAGGAGAGATGTGTTTTGGCTCACCTCTTCAGTTCACAGTGACCTGGTTCCCAGGCAGGAAGGAAGGCCTGGTAGAAGGGTCAGGAGGAGAAAAGATGTCCCCTACAACCAGGAAGCAAAGAGCAAAGAGGGACCAGGGAGGGAGCTGCACCTTGCAGGCCCCACCTCTTCTGGCCAGGCATGCCTCCAACCGGAAGCCAGGCATCTGCCCCTGCTCTGTCCTCTCCAAAGCCCCACATATAAGCACTCATATGAGGCTTCCAGCGGGACCTCCAGACACAAACTGTAACACCTGGCTTTGCTCTCGCCTGGCTTTGCTCTCACCTGGCTTTGTATTTCTCAGCACTGACCCCTGCATTGTACTGCATTTTGTATGTTACCTTTTTGCCTTTTTCCCTCAATGGGAATAAGCTGAAAGAGGGCAGGACTGCCACCACTAACCTCTCTCTCCTCATGTCCAGGTGCAGGGCAGCATGCCAGCAATGTTTGCTGAAGGCACAGGTCTGGTCTGCTCCTCAGTTGTCATCTGTGGTAGTGAAGGGGCCCAGTCAAGCCAGGCAGCTTAAGCACTTTCTATGTTACTTCCTATTGCGCCAGGTTCTCAAAACAACTTGGCTTTGAATTTTCATAGCTTTTCATTACTGGGTAAAAATATCTTGCATTTCATTGCATAGTAATAAATTGATACTGTGGTTAACACATCAGCTGTCTGTTATTATACTTCAAAACCTGGAGATGTCACCATGCTGGAAGTCTAAACCCTGCTGTCAGTTTTCTTGCTGTCTTGAGTGTCCCTCTGCATATAACCTTTTGTTTGTGAGCCCAGAGCCTCATTCTACCAGCTGGACAATCATTCAGAGATAATAAGACAATGCAGCAGTTCCCAGTGGCCATGTTTGGTTGGTTCTGTGCTCGGCTGACATGTTTTATTAATAACAGCAATCCTTCATTGCCATTCTATGATTTTCCAGTGTGATTAATGGTGAGTGTATGGATGGAGGGAGCTTTACAATGGTAAATGACCATTTAGGTTGTGCTTTGACTACCTCCAGCTGCCTCTTCAAGTAAAAACTAACTACTTGAGGTAGAGAGTAATTGTTGCATACAAATTTAAGTACTAAAAAGTGTCAAAGTGGGAAAGAAAGCTCAGAGGAGATCTGAGAACAGCTGACCTTCTGAAAAAGGGATTGGGCAGCAGCAAAGCGAGCCATCTCATCAGCCTTCCGTGTGTCCAGCTGCAGGTGCTGCTGGTGCTGAAGGTCCTTGGGAGGAGCACCAGGCGCAGAAAGGGAAAGCCGGGAGGAAGGAAGTGGGGAACAAGAGAGGGAGCGGGGAGGAAAAAAGAAAGTTGATTTTGTCAGGGAGGTGAAATGGCTATCACCAAGTCTGCTGTCTTACTAAACTGAAGAATGAAATTGCGGCTGGAAAGGAGGTTAAAGATGAAGTGTTTATTGGAAATACAAGGAGAAAAAAGCTCTTGGAAGCCAGGAGGGACCCCAGGAATGGAGTCCAAGGAGGTGGCTCTGTTTGGAACCCAGCATTCACCTCTGTTAGGTGGCTTCTTGGGTTTCAAGTAACCAACTGGCACTCAGGCTCTATAACCCAGTTACTCACCTTGTATGATTTTAAAGGAAAACCAGTTATTCTGTGTTTCTGAGTTTCTTGAAATTCAACCCTGGCTGTAGGGAGGGTTGCATTCCATTTCGCCTGAGGAACTCCTTTGTGAGTCCAAGTCTGGTCCCACTGCCTATTTTTACTGCAATTCCTATCAGCATGCTGAACACCCCAATCCACCTCAGGTGCTATTTACCACTAGATGTCTACTCGTCAGCTAAATAACTAAACTGCCTGGTTAGAATATTACAACAATAGAGTTTTGCCCACTGACCTTGGCCTAAGGTCCTCTTTCTGGAACACTTAGTGAGGATGTTGGGAATCTGCTCTCCCTTGTCACTGACTTCTGAAGACAATAATATAGAGATAAACAGATAATAGCTCTGGAGTCTTTGAGTAAATCGTCCTGAGAAACAGCAATTCAGGGAGTAGAAAGCAGCCTTAGAGAATCTTAGAGAAGTGAAAGCACAGTTAATAGTAAACACCCTAGTTAGTGCTCCAGACTTCTTCCCTTTCCCTATGTAATTCCAAGTCTTGACACTGATGAGAAGCCAGAGTCTGCCCTGGCCCTGGGATTTTACACAGTCATGATACCAGCTGCCATGTTGCTGCTGAACTTGGCTATCCACCAAGACGAGCTCAGAATGTTTTGATAAAAGCTATGTTAGAGAAAAAGTCCTTTCCTTGGAGCATTTCATGATTCCCTCTTGGTTGAGTGACCCCTGTTGGCACCTGTTTTACTTACTTTTCTTGTTGCTGAGATAAAATACCCAACACCCGTAAGTTAAAGGAGGAAAGGTTTACTTTAGCTCAGTTTATAGAGGTGTCATTCCATAATGGCTGGCTCCAAGGCAGGGTGGTGTCCCTGAGGGGTGTCAAAAAGGGGAAACATTCTGTGGCAGAGCAGGCAGGAGGCAGCAAGCAGTGAGCCTGCTTTTCCCTTTTATCCCATCCAGGATGCAAACCTTTCTGGGTTTTCTCACTATCCATACCCAGAACTATGCTAATTCCAATCAATGGACTAATTTAGTACCACACACGCTTAATCCCAGCATCACACACCCTGGGTCCAGGCAGCTCTGAAGAGCTCCACCTACGAGTGCATAAAGCTTTGAGGGGTCATCTACATACAAGCCATAAGAACAACCAAAGCAAATGTGATGACAGCTGATAGGACATAATAAGGGTGATGGAGGAATACCACACTGCAAGTTATGCCCCGGGTTTGGCTTTAAATTCATCCTCTTCTGCTCTTCCGGTTTTTATCCAGCATAGTAGATGGATCGTACTCTACCATCAGCACCAAAAGCTTTCCAAGCTTCACTCAACACATTTTCAACAAAGATATCTCTTGAATCTTCCCCTCACCCTCTCTTAGGTAGTACTATCTCAGACAAGTAACTGTGACATTACTTTTAGCAAGAGGCCAAGTCACCAAGGGGTCCTGAGTAGTGGTGAGGAAATAGGAAATTGAATAGTGTGAAAGATGTGGGCTTTTACCCAAGACCCTCCACTCAGAAGCTGCATGAATTTTGGCTGTCTACTTAGCTCCTGGGAACCTTGGTTTTTTTAATCTTCTAAGTCAAGAGCCCTTCTTATACATGTGCTTGTGAAATCTCTTAGAATTAAACCTTGCATACTCTAGATGCATAATAATTAGAGTTTGAACTCTTTCTGGTATGATTAGTTCTATTAAATAATGGAAAGAATTGTAACCCCCCAAAAATGTACTCCAGATCTTCTCCAGTCTGTAGATGCCCCCAGATGTAACTCAAGAATCCTTCAATGTGGATTGTCATGTCCCTTGAATACATTGTTCATACAATGACTTTTTACTATTTAAAAAAAAGGACATCTCACCATGTTACTTTCTGTCCCTTCTTCCAGAGTTCTAACAAAAGGCCTCTGGATCTCTCCATGGGGACCTGAGAGGGCATCACTTTGGTTTCCCCCTAACTCTGGAGCTCCCCCTTGGCCTTAGGAGAGCCCCTAAACTCCTTAAACGGACTCCAGTCACTCAGAATCACTTGTAGTCGAGCTGATAGAGACCAGGCTTCCTGAGCTGCTTGCTCCAGAGTCCTCCTCTCCCCACTTCCAGGTGCTAGTGTGTTCATCTTTTTAAGACTTGACCTGGGTGCCATCTCCTTTGTGACCCTTGTGTTGACACTGCTGCCCCTTCTTCCAGGGTGATCAGCTCCTGGGCACACTCTCCGAGTGCACATATCTTGTTAGTTGTTTATCTTATCTTCCTTCCCAGACCAGTGGTGAGGTTCTGAAGGGTTTGGACCACCTCTCGCTAATTGTGGTGGCTGTAGTGGAAGCTTGGCTTCCATGTGGCACTGTTGAAAAAGAGGGGTACCTTTAGAAGGTGGGGCCCAGCATGGGTCTTCAGGTCATTGGATGTGTGGCCTAAAGGAGATCATAAGACCTCAACCCCTTGCTCTCCTTCAGTTCCTGGCCACGAGGTGACTGGTTTCGTTCTGCCTCATACTACCTTTCATAATGTGTTGACACACCATAGATCCTGGAGCAACGGGGGCAGCCATTCACGTACAGAAACTTCTGCAGCCAGGCCCCAGTGTAGACCGCCTCTACATGGATCACCCCAGATGCCTGTCTCAGTGGTGGGAAGCTGACTAGACACAGTGGTTTGGTGCCAGGACAAAAGACCTAGTAACAAGGAAATTAGTTGAATGAATCAACATGAGGTAATCAGTGCCCCTGGTAAAATGCATGGACCATGATGGGCCAATCTCCCTTTGGCTTGGCGGCCACAGGAAACAGAAATTCAGGCAGCCTAAGCCGGACTGGTGCTTTCTTGGCTCTGCCTTGCACAAAGTTTCCACCTCCTTGATTAGGGAGCTTCTTCCCAATTTTCTCTACCTGTGCAATTCCTGTCTGTCTTTGAAGTCCTGCCAAGAAATGACCAAGTTTTGAATATCACCGAGTGATGGTTGTAGCCCGTCTACTTCCCTGACTTGCTCTGCACCCCTGTGGGTTCCCTGCTCTATCCGTGTTTTCCATCACTATGCCTTGGAGCCCACCAAGTGCCTGCAATGGGGTTAGTTCATCAATGTATGTTAAATGTGTAAATGGAAGGTAGAGACCAATTAGCCTCATTACCCATGGAAATCTATTCACGACTGGTATTTTTTCTGTCTTATCATATCTCAGACTTCTTGAAATTACTTTTAGTACCTATGCTAGGGTCAAAGATTGTGTAGGTGCTTAGTACTTTTTAGTTACACAAGACTTTCCTTTGATCTTCTTTAATCTTGACTGTTACAGCCTATATTTTGCAATTCTAAAATTTCCTAGAGTTATCCCCAAAGTGAAAGAAAACTACTCACTTTAAACATTTAAATGGAGGTTGTCTTAGAGAAAACAGTTTTGTAATAATCACAGACCAGTGATTATGAGTAAACACACTGCATGGCAGGACCATAGTTTACCACTAGAGGTCCCTGTCCCCATGGGAGCCGGCAGCCCTGCCCATGATCCTGTCCAGTTTCCGTGGTTTCTGATTTGGAACAAAAAGTGGGAAGCAAAGGAAATTTGAACCAGTGAGTTCATGGTGCTGCAGATTGGATCTTATACATCAGGCTTCATTGCTGAGGCGCTGGCTTGGCCGTAAAATGAGTTCTATTTTCTCTCCCTGTTTCCAACCCCATTTCATTTTGTTCTATTTCTATCTGGTTCCTAAACTAACCATGTTACTGTATTCAGATCCTTTTCATCTCCTCCCCATCTGGAAGGCAATCTGGGTTGGTCCCGAAATGTCTTGGAGGAAGGGAGAAGCGATGGAACATCCACCACCCCACTGTGGGATGCGAGAGAGAGACACACAGCTCCAGGGCTGTGCCTTGTCCAGGGCCGCTGAGTGTCCCACGGGTCAGGGCTCCTCACAGCCATGAAGCACCTTTTCTTGTTCACATGAAGCTGGCAAGTTCAACAGACAACCTATGGGGTGTTGCTTTTCCATGAAGGGTCTGCAACTTATAGGTAAAGAAGTGAGAAGAGGCACAGATGAAAGGGAAAAGGTTGTTTTCAAAATGAGAAACATCAAGCTTCCCTTATGCTGGGAAATAAAAAACGATGAAATAGAAACATGAAATTGTAGTGGTTCTTCTTGGTGGTGACAGAGGACAGGGTTTGACGGGCTCTTTGCTGGCATCCTGTCACTCATGGATTAACCTCACGTGTACTGGAGGCCCCTGGGAAGAGCCTTTCCCCTCTCTGCACCACAGGGGCCTCCACCCCATCTGCAGACACCTGCTCTTCGGCACTCTGTCACCCTCATGAAGCTTGTAGGCCCTGCTTTCTACTGCACAAGGCACAAAATTGGGGACCAGGCTGGTGGGGATCTTGGAAGGAGATTTGGACAACTTGATCAGAGAATTTTGGGATCTAGAGCAGGGGCATGAGCTCTTGGGGCTGAGGGTATCCCCATGGCCTTAGGAGTGCCTCTCTCCATGATGATGACCTCAGCTGAAGCAGGGCCAGCTCAGGGCCCAAGGCAGGGACATGGCCCAGGTATAAGTGTGGTGGTCCAAACTATGTTTAGGAAAGGAAACTTGAGCCCCAAAATGGTCAGTCAGTGACAGCCATCTTCTGATTGAGAGTTGGGGCCTAGCTGGAAACAGCAGGAAGTTATACAGGTCATCAGAACAATCTGGTCCTCACCACTGGTGCCCTGACTTGCTCCAAAGTAGATGCCACAAAGAGATGAGGGCACATGCTGGCGACTCATGGAGCACATTGGGATCCCTACTAAAAGCCTTTAAATAGGTTTCACAACTGCAAGGCCAAACGACTACTATGCGAGCACCGTTTGCTGGGAAGGTGAAGAGCACAAAGAGCAGAGGTGACAGGGGACACTTTCCCGGACATGTCCCCGTAGAGGACCTGTAGAAATCTCAGCATCAGAAGCCGCATGTTGAATTTTAGATGTCGTTAGTCTGCCACGCTGGAACTGTGCTCCCAGTTCTGGAGAGTCTTTGAGCTGGCTGTGGTGTGGCCACAAATTGAAGGAAGTTAATGTGTGTCACTTATTATGGGCAACCCTGGGCCCACCCTCAGGCGTGGAGTGACTCAGGAGTTTCTGAGCCGACTCTGTACCACTTTTATTCTCCCTACAAAGAGACACATCTCAGAGGCCTCTGTGATTTTCAAATCAGTGAGTAGGAATACTTGTTAATTGCTAATGGTGTGAAACTTTGGGGGAGAAGAGCTCAAAACCTGACAAGAGCATCCTTCTAATTTAGGGATAGGCCGTGTACAACTTGGGAGCCTGGGGGATGGGATTTTCTGCCCAACTCGCACCTTGTTTTCTGATGAACATGTGCAACCTCCACGGCAGTGTGAAGAGTTCTGAAGTGGAATCCAATTAGCCTTTAGCAGTGCTCTTGCCGGGAGGCAGGAAATCACATTTGTTTTACTTAATTCTGAAGTTGTCATGATATCAACAGATGACAGAGCATGGAGGGACCTGATCGGCAGGGCATTTTTACAGCTTGGCAATTAGCGTCTGCATTTTTATAGCAGTCTGGAGCACTGGCCTGTGGAAGGTAGGACTCTCTCATGGCGCCACTTCCTCTGAGTTCCAGTTGTGTGCTTGTCCCACAGGGACCTGCAAAGTCCCCACCTCCAGTGCTTTCTCTGCTGCGGGCTTGTGACAGAACAGCAATCATGCTCCAGGAAGAGCAGGGCTCACAGCATTGCAGTCATTTTCCATACATACATTTCTATGGAAATCGTAGACCTCTATTGTGCTGGTCATTTAAATATATGTATTTCTGGAAGATGCAGTTGGTCTGGTTATGTATTGCAACGTGGCAAATGACTCCAAGACTTCAACAACAGCATTAAACAGCAGCTTAAATAGTCAGTGTGCTGGGGCTGCCATGGCAGAGCACCACAGGCTGGTACTGTATTTAGCCACAGGAATTTGTGACATCTGACAGCAAGGTAGGGGCAGGGCAGCTTCCCTGGAGGCCTTGTCTCTTGGTTTGCAGATGGCCACCTTCTCCCATCTTCACACGATCATCCCTCTGAGCATGTCTGTGTCCTCTTTTTGGGTCAGTACCTACCCTGGTGACCCTAGCTCAATTACATCCTTAAAGTCTGTCTCTAATGCACTCATCTGGGATTTAACATGAGCATTATAAGTCCACAGTTTGGACAGAGGTCACCAGGGATGGCTCGTTTCTGCCCAACAATGTCTGGGGCCTCAGCTGGGTGACTAGAGCCTCTTTCTCACGCTCACTCTGGCGCACGCTCTGTAGCATCTCCACGCTGTGTCTCCAGCATTAATGGCTTCAGCCTTTGCCTGATTTCCTACAGCCTGGGTCAGAGAGTCAGAACTTAGGCAGAAGCTGCATGGCCTTTGGTCACCCAGCCTTGGAAGTCATTACTGTTCATCCCACTCTATTCTGAGTCACACAAGATCAGATCAGCTCAGCTGAGGGGAGCTGTAACAAGTGAGTGACTCTGGGCCCCCTGGACTGCTGGGAGTCCATCCTGCAGGCTGGACACCATGGGGAGATTGTGGGCCAAGTCACCGGGCTGAGAGGGACACCCTTACTCAGGGTGCTCATCCCCAGTCATTTTGGGACAGTCCTCAGCCCATCTCCCTCCTTGAGATGACCTTCTCCCATCAGAACTCTGGCTTAGAAGAGGCTTTTAGGAAGGGGCGTCACCCTTAAAGTGACATCTACACTGCATGACTGGGAATGGGGAACAGGGAATCTAGAGCACAGGTACTCATGGGGACCCTGAAAATATTCCTTACCAGTCCAGGATGAGAGGAATGCAGAAGCTGAAAACAAGAGTTCAGAAGTGTCTGTTGCAATCCAGCAGCTCTGCTGAACTCTGTTGAATGTGATATTTAAACATGTGGATGTATTTTTGCATGCACTTGGTTTCTGCTTTATTTCTTCCAGTAATTACTTTCATAGCCCCCATCTCTAATGGATGTAGAAAATATGAACTGTGGGTCCCTCACAGTGGTAGCATGGAAAACTTGACAGGGGTTCAGAGGTCATGGGACACAACAATGTGCATGCACTTGATGTCACTGTGTATTTAAAATACATAAAAAGGTATATTTTATGTTATATACAGTTGACCACAATTAAAAGGAGAAGGTCCACAGGAAGACTGTGTGAGTGCTTTGGCCTGGCCTGGGGCCTGGAGCAGGAGCTGCTGTTCTTTCCTGCTTGTTTTTCTAGTGCTTTCCAGCCCAGTCTTTACCTCACTCCTCCACTCGCTGATCCCAGCCTCTGCCTTCTTACCTGGATGGTTCGTGCCTGTGTCTTGCACCACACAGGTTGTGTTCGTTTTTCAGGGCTACTGCACCTAGTTCAATCAGTTTAGCCCAAATTTCTAGAACATCACTGCCCGACAGGCATGATGCTCTGTGCTGGCAATGTGCAGAGAGGGCTCTGTCCAGGAAGGTTCAGCGCTAGGGGACAAGGGGACAGAACTGTGATGAGAGCTCAGTGCACTGAGGGAGCTATGGAGTGCAGAGGAGAGGCAGGAGGGAGGCTCTGGAGGGGACTTTCCATGAGTGGGAAGAGCTGGCTAGGCAGAAAAGAGTCTGAGCCGGAGGTGGCTCTGGGCAGGTGAGGACAGCAGCTGGGAAACAGTAGCAGGTGTGGTCATGCAGCCAGTGAGCAGCTCAGGCCATCTGAGTCCCATGCTTGTCTGACGTGGCTTTGGGCTTACTGGTGGGGTGTGGGAAAGGGGGCCCAGGAGCAGGGAAACCTGAGGCCCAGGAGGAGGCTGGGCATCTTGAGAGGCTGTAAGCAAGCAGAGGTCCTCAAGGGAGAAGGGAAAGATTCAAGCTCAAATGTAAGGGAAGAGTAAAACAAGAGATGAAAAAAGGAACACATGGAACAAAGCTTTTGTAAATGGGGAGGTGAGGAGGATTGAAGGGAGGGGAGAGGAATGGGAAAAGATGGAATGAAGATATATCACGTACAGGAACAAATTCTCTATGATGAATGTGATCAATATGTATATCTAAAATGTATCAGTAAAGTTGGGTTGAAGAAAAGCAATCAAACAAACAAAACAACAAATGGCCAGGCTCTGCAGCTGCTGGGTGGAGAGGGCAGTACGCGCTTTGCGTGCGAGTGTTGGCGTGAGTGTGCCGTGCGTGGGAGTCCGGGTGGAACAGCTCTCCCAGCTCTGAATGTGCCTCTTCTGTCCCTTCCATGCTGTACCGTCTTCTAAGCCCCTCTGTCTTCTGGGCCCTCGACACCGCTCTCTGGGCCTCTGCGCTGGAGACAGGGCGCAGTGCAGCAGCAAAGTGAGGTTAACAGCAAAAGGCTCCTCTGCCAGGCGCCGTGGTGCACAGCTGCAATCTCGACTCCTCCCATTTGGGGTTGAGGCAGGAGGGTTTCGATTCTGAGACCAGGGTGGGCAACTTAGTGAGAATTTGTCAAAAGTGAAAAGGGTGGGGCTGTAGCTCAATGGTGGCACACTTGCGTGTGCACGGCCTGGGTTTCATCTATGGTATTAAAAAAAACCCAGAAGTCTCCTTTAACATAATATTCTCTGCACTCATGATTGCCATTGATTTAATTAGTCAATTGGAGGTATTTAATTTATACTTAATGTGTGTCTCTATATTTGCAAATAAACATTGAAAGTTTTGTTTGTTGTGTATTTTTTTTAGAGGAAGATGCATTCCTTTACTTTTGGAGAACAGGGCTGCTCATTGCTTTTTAAAAAAACAATCACTAGTCGGCAGCTGCTGAGAATCGGCCATGGTGGAATCCAGGCGGCTGAGAAGAAGGCAACTCGCCCGCCCTCTCGGTAGGCACCTCCCTCGGGCGTGAGCCAGAAGGAGACCTGATCAGCAGCTCCTGAAATGAACCCCACCCCCATTAGCAACTGGGGACAGAGGTCTAAACATGACTTGGGAGGATGACGTACTCAATACAGCGAGTATGGGGGATTCCCTTCCATCTTTTGTTAAGGCAAATGTTTTTTTCACGGTTTTGTTTTGTTACGATGAATTGTATTACACTAGTGAATATTCTCTTTTGAACGGTTTTATAATGTTCTGTTTTTGATTTGATTTCACTATACCTAACTGACTGGACTACTATTGTGAAGATAACGAGATATACTATGGTACCTATTACTGTTATCCCAGTAACCTACTGTGAAGTTCTGTGACACTTTCACTGCATTGTCTTGATTGCCTTTGTTCTGCCTTGTTCTGTTATATTTTTACTACCTTCAAAAAAAAAAAAAAAAGCTATCACTTTGGGACCTTCCGAGCATGGGCAGAAGGCGGCACCAGCTCTAAAATGGGGAAGTCCTCACAGCGCGCCTTATTTTATTTTTTTAATTTCTGAGACAGGGTCTTGCTGTGTAGTCCAGGCTGTCCTGGAACTCACTTGTAGCCCAGGCTGGCCTCTAACTCATGGCCATCCTCCTGCCTCAGCCTCCCGAGTGCTGGGATTATAGCCCCACACCCAGCAGAGTCTTTGAGACTTGATGGAATCCACCCTGTGGATGGGGGGGCCTGGCACCCTACAAGGATGAGCACTGCGTCTCCAGAGCCTTTACCACCAAGGGGCGACCAGGATGAGCATCAAATGATCACAACTGCCTCACGGGGTCCCACCTGGCTACTGATTGGTAGAATCTGTGGATTTGGCCGCAGCAGAAAAGTATGCGTGTGACGGTACTGGGCACCCGCTGCCCAGAGTCAGGCCCTTCCTCAGCTCACAGCGCCCAGTGGGCACCTCGGGGCTCAGAGAATGGTGGAGCGGACAGGGCGTTGACGGTCCCATGTGACCCTCTGGTTTTATACGGGAGAAGAGGCTGGGGCGGGGGAGTGGGGCAGTTTGGGCCGAGGCAAAATAAAAACGTTTTATACCCTGAACTGTACCGATTTGGGGAGACAACCGAGGACGCGCCTCCTGTTGGGACTTGACCGCGGTGTGGTGACAGCAAAGTCCCTTGTGTCAGGCCCAGATGGTGTATCTCAGGTTAGGGCTCTGTGAGACCCGCAGATGGACTGGAGCAGAGCGAGCCCTGACAGGGTGCCACGGGGGAGAGGGGCTGGCGTCTCAACCTGCGTGGCTCAGCGTGGCAGTCCCTAGGGTGCACTGTGCAAAGCCTGTGGAACATAAATAGTTGGACCAGGCTCACCAACAGGACTGGAGTGCTGTGCCCTGTGGGGGAGTGACAGGAGCAGGCAGCTGCAGCTATACCAGTATGGCCACACTCAGAGCACCTTGTGGACACGCAGGAGTCAGGGGTGGTGCTGGGAGACCCCATGCCAAAGTTGGGTGTGGCAGAGGTGGACATGGAGCTCGTGGAGCAGAGCGAGGAGGTGCGGGACACAGTGGACTGTCACTGGCAGCCCTCAGACGCAGGGTCTTCAGAGATCCCTGCCCTGATGTAGCCAGGACAAAGGACAAGCCAGGATGGACCATGTGAGGGAAGATGGGACTTTTTAAATTGTGAAAACTTCTTACCTTTTCAGAGATCTTTATAAGATTTTGATAACTTTCATGAGATTATGGGTATTTCCATGATTCTTCTACTTTCATTTGGTAGTCATTTGAGTGAAAACCAACTGTTGGACAAAGTTCAGACAAATATTTCTTGGCTGTTCATATTTCTGGAGAAAGGGGCAGTTGGGATTAGCCAGAGGATCACAGGACTATTTCTCAAAGCCCAAGTTTAGGAGCCAGAATTCCTGGGCGGCTTCTGTGTGTCAGTGTGTGTATTATTTTGGGGCACTCACAGCTGACTGGCTCCAGGTCTGGCAGCTAGGATGAAGGGTACAGGCATGAGTGTAGGGAGCAGGGATTGAACAACAGAAGCTACTGAGGCAAGAGGACCACTGGAAACACACAGGCAGACCCTGTCTCAAAAAAGAAAAGCTTAGAGATTTGGAGCTTGTGCAGAGGAGGTGTCTCCATACACTGGTCTCTAGGAGGCTCGGTGAATGGTACTACTGTGTCATCTAGTGCAGAGGTGCCCACCTGTAACAATCTCACAGCGCTGACGTGGTGATCAGAAAGGGTAATGTGTTAAATGACTTGGCCCCAAACCAGCCCTTTATGAGGCCCCAGCCCGTCCCTGCCACGCCTTGAACTGCCCCTCCTGACGCCCTGTGGCTGCACTGATGGTGCTTTCACTGAAGCCCGCGGTGGGGGCTTGGGATCGAGGGAGGTGTCGGTGCTTTAGGACTGGTATTAAGTGGGGGCCCTGCAGTAGAAAACAGGTACAAATAGTTACGGGACACAGGAATATTAGTCAGTTTGGGACTGGGAATATTAAATGAGGAATCATTAACTATTTGACAGACAAGATGAACTGTTCCAAAGCCTTCACTGGTCAATGTATAGTCACAGGTATTTACCAGGAAACACCTATAGCAAAAAAGTTTGTGTACAGAACTTACTGTTGTCACCTACAAAAAACAAATGTGCTCATTTTGCTTTGGGACAGATTTATAGTACAATTTATAGATTTATAGTAACGTTGCCAGGTTGGTGCAGGGAGGACTGGTGGGTCCCTTGCCACGTCCTTAAACGCTGTTAGGGTCCTGGGATGTCTTCCTAAACCTGGGAACCTCACTGGCTTTTCCAGGCCCCAGGCTCCGGACTGGGACTGATCTCTGGATTCCCCCATCCTGCTTCTGCAGGCTTCTCCTGACCTGGAGTTCAGTCCAAGCAACCACACCATGTGTCCTACGATTTCCCATGACCTTGACAGGGTCCAGGAGTCCTGGCCCCATGTTCTGTTGGAGTCCCCCAATTTGGGCTGTGGACCCTGGGAGGAAGCATGGAGGTGGATCCCCTCTTGTCACCCCACTGTGGCAGAGCCTATGGCTTCCATGTTGGCATACAGTGATCCCTTTTTTTTTTTTCCATAGTGGGAGTTTAACAAAACTTTGTAAATGCCAGGCAGCACTCTACCACCACGCCACATCCTCAGTCACTTATTAAAGCTTTTATTTTGAGACTAGGTCTCCCTCAATGGCCCAGACTAGCCTCAAATTTGAGATCCTTCTACTTTGGCATCTGGAGTGTCTTGGATTATAGGCATGTGCCACCATGCCCAGCAGTGCAATGACATTTAAGGTATGATTTTAAAAATATAGGATGTGTTTGTTCCCTTCTGTCCACTGCACTTAGTGCTGAGCTCGACAATGATAAAGTCTTAGGTCCTAAGAAAAGGCAGCATCTGTTGAGCTCACATTGTTCACAGTCAAGCACAGAGTCACATGTAGCTGTGTTCCTCATAGAATCAACGAGTCTGGGCAGAGCTGAGCCTTGCAGTCAGACCTGGCTTCAAGCCTGGCTTCTCCACTAGCTGCTGTGTACTCTGAAACGTACTGTTTACACTTGCTGGCTCATTACAGTAAAGCAGAACATAGAGAGAAACAGCCTATCTCCCCCTGTAAAATCTTCCCAGCTCAGGAAAGCAACTCCTTGGGCAGCCTTTCCCTTAGGAATAGGGACCTGTGCTCTCTCCCCGTGGTCCTATGCTTTTCTCACTGGTGTGGGAGACACTTCAGACTGTTCTCTCGTGGGACTCTACTTCCTTAGAGAGACAGAACTGGGTCTCATCACAGATAAAGCTAGCAAAGAGGGTTATAAACAAGCTTCACAGCAAACATCCTGAGACACACAGGATGTGTTTTCTTTCAAGGCTGCTGGGGTGACTTTGTTTCCCTTCTGTACCTCTACTCCCTTGATGTCACAAATTGTATAAAAGGGAATCTGTCCTTGATTCAGGGCTCAGCCTGGTTTTGAGCATTTCTGATGTAGGTTGTGCACTAATACAGTCCTTCTGTGATCCCTCCTGGTCCCCAGTTTCTTGGAAATTCTGAAACAGCAACAAGATTGTTACAACCAACCAGAGTATGTGAGTTGGGTTTTCCCAACTAAATGGGGTAGGAATATCAGTGTCTAGTTTTGGGACCAGACCTCACTTCCTGTCACTTCAGTAGGGGAAGCGACTCTGGGGTAGGGGAGATTTTCTTGGTATCTCTTCCTTGTTCCTGCCTGGACTCTTGTTTTTTTTTAAGCCAGACACACTTCACGATAATCTTCAGCATATTCTGTCTCTGAGTGTTGTGCCTTCAGGATCCCGTGGATCTTCATGATACAATGGGTCTCTGTGGGCTTTGTCATTGTCATATGATTTGGAATGAAAAAGTTCTAAGAACCAAATGTCTATCTGATTGTGAAAAAAATGACAGAACCCCTCAAAGGGAAGTGGCAAGTACCTTCCAGGAGTAGTGATTCCCAGGTGACCACGTTTCCACAGCTGTGGGCTGCAGTGTTGGGGTCGGGATGGGCTTGAGAGAGGCTGTGATGTGAGACAATGGTTTGCTGTCCATGGCGTTGTGGTCCGAATGTCCATGCATCCATGCAGTGTGGTTGCTGGGCTGTCTGACTGACAGACTATCAGTAAATTCTCCTTAAAACAGCCTGCAGTTGGATCCATTTCCATCTATAAATGACCTCGGGACTCCGGGGTGTCCATGTGTGGAGGAAAATCTCGTACTGTAGCCATGACCCCTGGAAGGGGTTTCTGGATGATTAAATGAGCCTTGTTATATTTCTGTGAAAGGCCTGGTACCTGGTAAGTGGTAAAGCAAAGTTCTTTTCTTTCCGTTTTTGTTTTGTTTACAGTCTTAAAATATATTTCTTTAAAAAGTAATAATTTAAGAATAGTTTTTCACTGCCCTAGGAATTTCAGAAAGTTTATTTCGGCTTTAGGCATAGTTCATGTCTATATAATACATGAACCAGTGAACTACATACAATTTAGCAAGAGTTCAAGCCAACAGAAAAACACCGGTGGTATTGGAAAACCGACTTGTGAAAAATCCACAGTGCAGCACCTGGATTAGTTGGATGGGAAGCAAGTTACAATCCAGTAGATGATTCCTGGAGAAATGATAAAATCCACAAGGGAAGACATGAAGATGCCCTTCTTCTGATTGCCAACCAAAAAAGAATAATCTGCCCCAAATCCAAAGCACAGGTTTTGGAAAATAAAGATTTATGATCTGGGTATAAACAATGATGAATCACTTGGTGATGCGTGCTTTCTGGCAAACCTGTCAAAAGTAACGAGCCATAGTCTGTTCCAGAGTTCATCTGGTTGTCGGCATTCTCTATGAAATATGGAAGACAGTGGGACACAATTTGTCTCTGCACAAGTCTGGTCCAATTACTGTGCTCCTGTCCCTGTCACCAGTGGAAAATAAATGGGCTGATAATTACAGCCTCAGATACACTCTTGTAGCCTGCTTTTCCTTCAGCTTTGCCGGCCTGTGTGTCTAATGGGGTCACATTATGAGTCATAACTCAAGTTTTATTGTCCCTTCCCGATGCTTGCTGCCCCTATCTTCCCCTCGGTGACCTCCATTTCTGTGCAGAGCTCTCATCGTACATCTCAGGCTCTTCCTGGGGGATGCTTCACATGCCTTCAGTAAGTGGCTCTGTGGGGGAAGTGTCCCTGCTGTGGGCATTGGTGGCTCCAGGGCTCATGCCTTGCTTGCTCGGGCTGAATCTTACCATTGGCCACTGATGCCGTCACATCTTTCTTTGGGCAGTGTCCTCATTTGCTGGACTGATACTGGTGACAAAATCATGAGGTGTCCTGTGGCAACATGGGGGAAACAAACTCCTCTCTCTGAGTTCCTTTGTTGTGTTTATGTGTGTGTATGTGTGTGTGTGTATGCGCGCGCGCGTGCGTTTGTGTGCAATCTGTGATGCATGCACCATGGAGTTCTACAGATATTTTAATGGCACATGCTTCCTGCTTTTTAAATTTTTCTGTCTCTCTGCCCCTAGGAGGAGTCCACATTGCCTTTCCTGTAACCCTGCCTGCTGGGCCTGCTCCTTCTCCCCATTTATACATGTCTCCTAGGCAACCATTCCATTCTCAAGTCAAATAGTGCCTGTCCCATGGACTTGCCAGACAAATTCAACAAATATAAATCTCAAATGAGCTCAAGTGAGACCTGCACTCCATTTCCTTTCAGTGAAATATTTTCAGGCCTTTTGCAGAGGTTTGCATGGTTACCCATGAATGCTTTGTTGGAAGGTGGAGAGATGGACACTGTGGCACTCCCCTTGGAGCAAGCCCTATGCCCCTGTGAGGTTGCCATCTCTGGGTGGCATGTGGCCGGCCTCCATCTGTCTATTGGAGCAGTATCTATTTCCTAGGAAAAGGCACTATGGATTGGTAAAGACATCATGTTCCTGCAGGGTTTCCAGAGAATCCTGAGGACAGAATAGCTACTGTGATGTACGTTGCTTTTTAATCAACTTTATATCTCTTAATGTGACAGTCTTCAGATGATAGCCTTTTTTTGATAGTCTATTTAAAGTTATAGATTAGGAGAACTGAAGGAAAAATTAGGAGAACTCTAGGAAATTTAAATTCTCTGAGCCATGCTGAACTATCTCACAATGTTCAGTGGCCCTTGCGGAACATAAACTCGAAACAGATTGACAAGGGAGGAGACGTTAGCACCAGAAGACGCCATGCCTGTTTCTCCTACCTGAAGCCTGGGCACCTTTCCAGAGTTTCTGCAACCCTGCCCTCTCCCAGGATGACGTCATACTCTGCAACTGGTCTTCAGGAGCTGCGGAGGACAAGTCCAGGGCACAGATGCCTGGGACAGTGAGCAATGCTTCCAGGTTCTCAGATCCCACTTGCAGGGATGATGGGTAGATGGTGAGGAAGACTGCATCTGACCTTTCCAGAGGTTACCATGGAGCCAGCTAGCCCCAGGCAAGACTGAAAAAATACCCTGTGAAATCTGTTGCAGCAGCTATAGCAAGGGTTTGAAGAAAAAAGCATCCAGAATCTCAATAGCCCAATGAATATTTTATTTTTTGTAAAAAAAAGATAGAAATGAAAGCATCTTGAGTCTTTGAGTCAATGAATGTAGTAGCTACTAGACAATGAATTGTCCATCTAAACAGACATTAAAAGTACTTGCTGGTAAGTAGAGGTACTTGAATAAAAAGATATAGTGATATTGAATAATTTATTCAAAGAGGTAGAAACAATATGAGAAAAATCTATATTCTCATGCCTCCCAATCAAGTTTCCTTTTATGTATTATGGTGAGATTGACTCTTTGCCTTTGAAAGAAAAATATCAGTTTATTGCCTTTTACGACTTTTTTCTGATTATAAAGTAATACACATGTAAGGTAGAAAATCAGTTAAATGGAAGAAAATAAAATCACCTGGAATTTTACCACTACCACTTATGTTTTATTTTCCAGTGGTTTTTCTGGTGCATGTATTTTAAGAACCACATTTAACTGTATTCTCTGATGATGGCCATTTGTTGTTTTCTCTCATTGTTACATGCCCTTCAGTAAGCGGCTCCCTGCAAAGCTGAAGTGTCCCTGCGATGTCTTTAAGTTTTATTTTGTCATTTTTTTGTTTCTTGTAGTTTTTTTCCTTTTCATTTGTTTCATTTTGTCTTTTGAGACAGGGTCTCACTATGCAGTCAGGCTGGCCTTGAACTCTCTTTGTAGCCCAGCTTGGCCTTGAACCTGCAGGGATCCTCCTGCTTCAGTCTCCCGAGTGCTCGGATTACAGGCCTGTGCCGCCATGCTTGGTCTGAAGGTGTCATTTAAAATGACTGCATAACACAAATAGAGGTTCTCCTTTGCTGAATACTTGATCCCAATTTTTAGAAATCATAAATATCATTATAGCGACCAAATTGCTAACTGGCATTGCTGGAGTCACTGTGTGCCAGTCAGTGTGCTGGAAATGTGACCCCAGTTCATAGGTCGGTGCTGTCTGGTGCCCAGCTCTCACAGGAAGAGGGAGACCCAAATTGCTGGCTGGTGTCTTTCTGCGGCTGGGCCCTCTGCCTGTCATGGTGCCTGAGGAGGAGGCCCTCCCTCACTGCCCTCCAGGCAGGTCCCGGGCTGCGCCTTCCGACTTGCCACCTTCAGATCCAGGGCCCCATATGTTGGTTTTTGCAGTAGCAGCAGGAAATGGACTAAGGCAGGCGGTTTGACATTTTATACATATAATGCAAAGTTCTTGCATAATACTTTTCTAAATTTAACCCCTTTCCAACACAGAGGCCACCACTGCCGAAAATGTCAATTCTTGCTGTATCTCATAACCCATAAAACATTTGCTTGGTTTTAAATAGTCAAATGTTACTCACTTTTGCCTACATGTCTACTTCTTTTAATGGTCCTTTTTTCTTTTGAATACTGTAAACTATATCTGGGGTAATTTTTTTTCTGCCTGAAGAAGAATTTTGCCTTGATATTTCACATAGTGCAAGTCAGATAGTGATTAAACTATCTGAAAATATCCTTAGCTTGATTCTTAAAAGATGCTTTCACTGGATATAGTTAAGAGTCATTTCATTATTTTTGTTGTTAGTTTCTCTGTTGAATTCTCAACCTTGTTTATATCTTTGAACATTTTTACTACAGTTTGTCGGGTGGTAACAACAGCTAGAATCTTTGTTTCTCCTCATTTTCATTCATGTTGTCTTATGTGCTGAGCTATTTTTGACTATGAATTCATAAAATTATTTGTTGAAAAACTGTGAGGCCTAGGATTATTCCGTCTTTCTCTGCTGGTAGCCTGAGTGGGCTGGCAAGATGAAATTTTCCTGACACAGTCACAGAGATTGAGCTAAGTCAGTTGACCTGCAGGCCCCGGAAGGACTGTACCACCTGTTCCTGGGAGGTGGTGCTTTAAAGTCTCAGCCCAAAGCAAAAGACATCTGCTAGGACTTTTTCCCTGAACTCTGGACTCTAAAGCGTTAGCTCTGACAAAAATAGCATTCAATCTGTCAGCTGTAGCCTTAGAAACCGACCAGAATGCAAGGAGAAATCTGTCTTCAATGCCAGCTGATTCCCCAGTAATTCTCCCCCATCTTGTTACTTCTTGGGTGCCTTCAAGCAAACACTTTATATTCTGTTTAAATTTTCTGGCGTCCTCATGAGGAAGTTGGTCTGAATTCTTTCCCCTGCCTCTTTGAGACTGGTGTCTCCACCTTTCCTTTCCTGGCTCCTTAAAGACCTCTCTCTGTAAACCATTTGCTTCTCTTTTACAGCTTTGTGTTCAGCGCTTACAGCCAGGGCCACTTTAGCTCACCGCCCTCCCAGCCACCTTTTACTGAGATTTTGCTATGAGTTAGACACTGTACAGTCACATAAATTTAAGTGTTGCAATGGCCCTGAGGTGGTTCCTGCTATTACCATCTGCATTTCGTGTCAGTAAAACAGATGGATGAAGTTGGAGTGCTCTGCCAAGGGCATTGCCAGAGCAGAGTTCAGACCCACGCTGTCCCCTCATACCATGACCCTGACTGTTCTGTGCTGCTTCTGTAGCTGTTTCTCAGTCACCTCATCTGCTTGGAAACACAGTATTTTGCCTGACTTTAAAATTTAAAAATTATATTCTTCAGACTCTACCTTCCTATTTTAGTCTTTTCTGACAATAAGCTTTTTGCTAGTTTATAATGTGTCTGGCTGTGGTTGCATTTATCCTGGCTCGATTATTTGAGCTGCTTGAATTTAATAGTTTTATGTCTTTCATCATCTGTGAAAATTTCTAAGCCACCTTTTCTTTAAACGTTTACTGTGCCCCGCTGTCTCTCCTCTGGAACATGCCTTGCGCATGTCGGAGGCCTGTCCGTATTGTCCCTCTCAGTGCTCCTGTCTTTCAATGTTCCTGTCTCTTCTTTTACAAAAATCTGCTCTCTGTGTTTCCATTTGGATGATTTCTGTTGATCCATCTGTCTTCAAGTTTATGAGCTGCTCTTCTGTTATTCCCGGCCTTTGTTAAACCCAGGCAGTGAGTGAGCTGGGTGGGGACTGGGTTGTGCTGTTCTCGGATAAGTTTGTTTCCTTTCCCAAGGGTCTTGAGCAGGCAGCACGTCTTGTGTGTTTAGAGGATTTTCCCTTCATTGGGATTCTGAGTCCCAGTGGCGATCTCTGTTTCTAGTTGAGTCCCCAGCCTGACAGGCAGCAGCTGTTGCTGTACAGTATACACACACACACACACACACACACACACACACACACACACACATACACATGCCACAGGCAAGAATGGTAAGAGGAGAAATTAGTTCAGTCCCGGGGCAGCACCAGTGGTCTTGCTGCATGCTAGCCAGAGTGACTCTCTGCTCATATCTAGACTTTGCAAATGTCTTAGGAGGAAAGTGGCTGCCTGGGCTGTCACTGAGTGAGATTTGAACCTTCTTCAAACTTCAGTTTCTTTAGAGTTTGGATTCATAGAAATGCAATGAGTTTTAAAAATAAGGGACATTGAGCTTCTATACCTGTCCTTCCAGTTGCGTTAAGAGTGTGCTCTCTAGGGGGCCTTGATATCCTCCCTGGAGCAAGGAGTCTGTGTCTCCTTCCTGCCTTCCTTGTGCAGCCCTTGTTACTCACTCTGCACCCTGGTCTCCCTGTCCACTATGTGATTTCCCTGAAAAGTCTTCCCAGTGGTTGCCGCCATTTCAGATGGCCAGAGGATCCTTCTGATCCTTCTTTGACATCATTTTCTTCCTCTCTTAATGTCTTTCCTTATTTTGCCTTAACAAGAACGGAACTCTGGGCGAGGCACGATGCATGTAATCATTATGTACTGCAGACAGGTATTAATTAATGCAAATAAAAATTAAAAAGAAAGGTTCGAAACTCTGGGGAGAAGGAGGAAAGGAAAAGGGGTCATAAAAAGAATTAAAATGTGTTATGTGTGTGTGCCAACTCCCCACAGTGAATGCACTCAGCATGCCTTGCCAGCAGGTGCTTTAAACCCCCCCGAAACTCTGCTAGTTAGTCTTCCTCCTTCTCAAATAGCATTTAACATTCTGTGTCTCTTCAGTGCTCATGTTTTACACATTCTAGACCAGTCAATTTCTTGCTTATATATCCGTGTTTTCAAAACCTTGCTTTTTAGGGGTTAGTGTGGAGTGAGGGAATATTCATATACTTCGATGCAAGTTACAAATCTACTTTCCACATGCACGCACACACATATACACACAGACACAGAGACACACACAGAATTTTACACATTATTTCATGTGACTTGGAGTTGTCTTGAAGGATTCCCAGATGTTCTCCCTGAACTCTGTGGGAGTTCAATCTTCAGAGGAGCATGTTGTCAGACTGAAATAGCCCCAGAAGTAACACAATGGCTGCTATAAGAGAACATTCCCTACTGTGGTCTCCTTTTGAGTGTGGGGTGACAGTGATCCTGCCTTTGTGGCATTGGTGGTCCAAGGGGTGGCGCAATCATTGGGAATTAATTGGAATCTTCATGCAGCCTATTGGCCCCAGGGCTTGGGAACATAGAATGAATAGGGCCCTTAAGATGGGGAAACTTTACCAAGACACAGGACTCACCTGGGTCCAGCCTTGCCCACTGTGCTCCTCCAGACGTGACGCGCCCCTGTAAGAACACAGACTGTGTCCCTCATGAGATTGCATACACCCGGCCTCTTTCATCCTAAGAATGCTGGCTCACCTGATAAGAGTAGTAGGAGAATCTTCCCTAGAAAAACAACTAACAGCTGGGGAAGGTCTCCCGAAAGATGAGTGCTTGGACATTAGAGAGAGCCCCAGTAGCATATCTAGACCCTTACACCATGTCTTTCCTGAATACACAGTCTGGGTAAAGGATTGGCATCAGAAGCACCTTGAGCCAAGTTGGAAGGGGCCACTGACAGCCAGTTTGATCACCCCACAGCAGTGTGAATGCAGTACAATTAGAAACAAGGGGTCTCAAAAGAAGTTCAACACAAAGGGTCTCAAAAGAAGGTGTCAGGCTCTAGCGTGACTAGAGCAGGACTGTTGTCTTCCTGTGACATTCTGAGGCCATGGTTGGGTGTCCTTTGGCCCAACCAGGGTCTCCTCTGGGTCAGGATGATTTAGAGTTATGGTAGGGATCCCTGGAGCAGCATTTTGCCAACTGTGGTGGCTCCATGCAGGGATTCCCCCTACTCGGGCTGCCATGGGGACAGCTGGAGGATGCAGTTCTTGGGGTAGACATCTTCCTTTGAAACTGTAATGAGATGGGAACTACATGGGAGCTTGAAATTTGGGCTGTTTCTAGGTGGAGAATACTTGGGGAAAAGGGGGAGAATGGCTTGCACCCTAGTAAACCAAACTATAAGGGCAAAGATTGGAGACCCAGTAACTATTGACCATTAATTCTGCCACTGAAGCAAATAAGCTACATCTTTCTATCACAGGAGACACTAAATTTTGTCTTGCAGTATATGGAGGTCTAGGATGGGAAATAGACTACAGCTATAAATGAAAAATATATGTGTTTCTGGGAGGGTTTGGTGCAGCGATATAGGCAAGCCCGATTGTGCACACTGGTCATGTGAAGGTCGGGCTACCTAGCAAACACGGTCTTCCCTAAAAAGATGAGAACCTCGCCTCCTGAGTCCTTGGGATGTGCATTCCAGTCATGCTTGATACCCTAGACTCTCCTGACTCAGACTGGGTAGAAGCAAAGGTTGTGAGCTTCGATATACATGGTAAGGGTCATGAACCAGGATGGTGATTTGTATCAAGAGGCGTACTTATGCCCCAGTCACATCGAGCTTCCAAAGTTTCCACACTTTTTGTGAGAAAATGATCCAACCCCTGCTGAAATCTCCTCTGTGACCACAAACATCCTCATGGGTCATAGCACACTCCCAGAACATCATCTCATCCTTTATGTGTGGGGGAAAGCTCGTAGTGGACCCAATGGCCAATTGCAAAGCCCTCAAATTGAAAAAAAATGTTAAGAATGGTGTCACACAGCTGTCCAAAGGAAAATGATTCTGAGACTAGGTAGGAGAACAGACTTGCCTGGGACAGAGATTCTGTAAAGGCCAAAGGGAGCATGGAATGGTGGGGAAATGAGATTGAAGTCAGCCTCTAGCCCAGTTCTCAGGCTTGAACCCTGGGTAAAGGAACGTAATTGCCTTCATCGAAGGGGGGCTATATTGGATATGAGGGAATAGAACCTATGCTCAACTCCCAGAAAACTGAGCAACAAGTTACATCTCGGCCACTGTCAACCCATTCTCCTTCCTCCTTACGCCACAGGGAAATATTGGGCTATGCTGTAGACATTTGCTCCTGTGGGAAAAGGAGTATAACCATAGGAAATTGGTAAGGTGAAGCATGGCCACCAGAGAGAGTAATCCAATCCCATGGACTGGCCACTTGGGCTGAGGATGGGATGTGGGGATACTGAAATAGCATTTATATGTTAAGTAGAATGATTAGACTACAAGTTGTACTAGTAATCATAACTAATGAAACTGCTCACGTGTTAGTTAACCAATGGATGAAAATTCAAAATGCAACATATCAGAATAGACTAGCACTCTACTACCTACTAGCTAAAGAAGGAGGAGTTTATAGGGAGCTCAATTTAATCAACTTTTGCCTTCAAATAGATGATCAAAGATGGGTAATAGAAGAACTCACTGAGAGGATGCAGGAATTAGACCATGTATAGTCCAGATCTGGAAAGTATGGACTCCTGGATAAATGTTGAGGATGGTTCTCAGCTTTACGGCTCTCAGAACCATGCTGGGAGAATTCATTGCTGTCATGGGAATCCACATTTTGTGAGCCAGGGGCTATCACTCTATGGAAGGCTATATAAACATGGGTATTGATCAGATGGAACATGATGAGGGAAGTTGATATAGAAGGTGATCATGCTCTTCAACAGTCTCAGAGGAGGGAATGAGAGAGGGAACCCCTCCCGGGATGAAACTGGGCAACAATGGGTTGACGGTGTAGCTCATCTCCCTGCAGAAGCTGATGCTTATGACTCAGCGATGTATGGGCATAGCTATGAGGTAATGTCAGTGGAGCACAGCAGACTTGGAAAGTTCCATCTGAATTCTCTGCTCCCCTTGATTCCTGTTAACCCCCCTTGGTCACTGCTTTGCTTCTGTAATCTTGCTTCATGCTGATTTCCAGTGAAAACTGCCCCTTAGAAAGGAAACAATATAAAAGCAGAAACAAAGCTTTGTTCTGCACTCACAGGGAGACATTAGTTCCTGGCAGAGAAGTTGGCAGAATAAACTGCTCTCCGTTCCTAACTCTGTAGGCCTTGTTGCTGCTGTCTGGGATGCCAAGCAGTTTCTTGCACCAAGAGGGTGGAAACTTAATCCAGCTATGATGTTCAGAGGTGGAGCCTTTGAAAAGGGATCAGGCTTAGATCAGGTCATCAAGGTGGAGTCCTTGGGTTGAATTCTGTAGCTTTATGCAAAGAGGGACTGAGGTTGGACTCAGAGACAGACATAGGACTCTGCTGGAGGACAAGGCAGCTCAGACCTTGCACTGTGCTTTTTTCACTTCTGACCTCCAAAACTGTGACCTAAGTAAATGTTTTCTTTCACTTTGTCACAGTAACATAAACTGGACAGATGGACCCAGACAGGGGGCATCAAGTCCCCTCTCTGCCAGGGCAGGCAGAATAGGGAGTGCCCAGCTCTCCCAGCTGGGGTGTAGGGTGTGCTCACAAGCTTCAGTTATCATTTATATCTGGACGCCCCCCCACCGAATCCATGCATTCAAAGGTGATGTGTTGTGGAGATGGTTAACTGGCTCATTAGAAAGCAGGGCCTGGTGGAAAGAGGCGGGTCACTGGGGATGAAACTCGAGAGAGGGCGTAGCTCTCTCTCCAACTTGCCCTCCTCTCTCCTTGCTTCCTGGCTGCCATGAGGTGAGCAGCCTTGCTCCACCAACCCTTCTGCTGTGCCTCCTGCCTTCAAGCCAGGCAAGTATGGACTAAAAACTGTGAGCAAGGTAAACCTTACCACCTTTCCACCACAGGTTTGGATACTGTGTCCCAGCAATGAGCTCCCCCACCCATCTGTGTCCAAAGCAGCACTTTAGGAGAAAGACTGCAGAGGAGCCAGTGAGGGTCAAAGAGCCACCCTCAGAACCAAGATAGAAAATCTGTCATTTATGTCTCAAATTTCAAGTTCTGTTTTATTTTTAATATTGATTGAACTGGGAATTACACCCAGTCCCTTGGCACTGAGCTCCATCCACAGCCCCCTTTTATTTTTTGTTCTGAAGTGGGGTCTAAGTTGCCCAGGTTGGCCTCAGTCTCACAGAATGTGGGGATTAAAGGTATGAGTCATCACACCAGGCTTAACTTTTATTATCTTTTTCTGCCTTAAAATCAACCCTGGTGAGATATTATTCTTGATAACAGCTTGATGCTTATAATTTTGTCTGATCTTCTTTCAGTGGTGGAGGAAATTGCTGGTAAGGCTGAGTCCCTTCCAGCCTCATTTTTTTAAGGAAAGAATATCAAGTAGGAATCCAGGGTAACTAAAAGCAGAACTGTGAGATCAAAACTACTGTTAGCAAAGCTAGTGGCAGAGCTGGCTGATTTCAGTACAGAGATGTCTCAGATCTTCAATAAAGCCCAGCCTTGTCTTCCTCCATGCCTACAGCCATGTCTGACCTTCAGACTGACAGAGGAGAAGTGGACTCTCAGGAAGGGAGCACCGTGAGCTCAAGTCTCCATGTTGCTTTCCGTCCTATGGGGCAGCAGAGGGCATTTCTCAGAAAATCACCCTGGGGAGATCTCAGTCACAGACTCACAAATTCTACAAATGTTAAGGCCCTGGAGAACAGAACTGGCTAATTTAAGGTGCGCAAAGCGTGACATCTACTCATTCTACTTAGTGAAATAGTGACTGACAAGAATGTCAATGGAAATGAAAGAAGAAAAGAGAAGAAAGCAATTGCATTATTTTCTCCTGCTTTTTTTTTTTTCTTTTTTAGCAGTGGGCATCCACATACCAATGGCCAAGTGGAAGGAAGCGGACTCCAGGGAAGCACGGAAAGGCTGAGATGTCCCAATTCCTGTGTGCTGGTGTGTGCACAGGTCCACATTTGCTCATGCATTACTGACCTGTGCTGAGTGATTATTTATTAGAGAGTGGTTTTCAGCATGGGGCACTCTGGGCAGGATGGAGCTTTTACAATGTTGTTCTCAGTGCTGGTACCTTGAAGTCTAGGCCTGGGACCTTAGGAGTGTATCTATTACATGTGCCATTTATGTTTTGTTCTCTATTAGTCCCTAACTGTAATCTGTGTTAGTTAATTTTTTGCTGTTGTCACAAAATACCCAAGCAAAATAGCTTAAAGAAGGAAATGTTCATTTTGGCTCAGGTATTTCAGACCATGGTTAGTCTGGTTCTTTTGCTATGATGAGACATGCACCATGGTAAAAGGGTTGCAGACAAATGCTGCTCACCTCATGGTAGCCAGGAAGTAGAAAGGGAAAGAACTGAGAGGAAGATATAGTCCCCAAAGTCCCTTCAACCCGGTCCCCCGTCCTAATAGCCCCTTCAACTATGAACTTATCAATGGGTTAATCCTCATGATCCCTTCCCTTCCCCAAAGCAATCAGAAGGATTTTGGGAGATATTTTAGGTCCAAACCATAACAATCTACCTAGTTCTCAAGTTCTGCTATGTGTCCTATAGCCAGGCATAGCCTATATCAGACTCTGGGACCAATTCTTTCTCCTTCTTCCTTCTTCTTTTTACCCTTTCTTTTTTCCTTCTCTCCTCAAACATCCATTGATCTTCTACAATGTGGTAGGCACAGTGCTGGTCCCAGGGATGTAGGAGCAAAATGCTCCCTACTTTGTGGAAAGTACATTCTAGGTCTTTTTTTGGGGGGGGTACTGGTGATTGAACTCACAACCTCACACTTATCAGGCAGGTGCTTATGCCACTGAGCTAAATCTCCAGCCCTCTCAGACATTCTTGAATGATCAATCAAGGAAAGCATACCGAGGATGGTACTAAGTGCTTCTAAACAGCAGATTCCCAGGAAGTGGGAGTAATGTAGGCCTGGCATCTTGCATAGGGTGGTCAGCCATGGGTGTAGGATCTGATACCTGAAGTGTGAGGGAGGCTGCTGTGGACACGTGGGCAGCAGATGGGGCAGGTGGAGGCCTGAGGTGCAGAGCTAGCTGCCCAGCATCATGGCCCCACACAGCTATGGCACCGGAGAAGAAGAGAGAAGGAGGGGACCAACATGAGGCCGAGGTGCAGTGCCCTGAGGGCCACTGTATGGATTGTGATTCTACTGCTCCAGGTGGAAACACCGTGGGAGAGGGTCTTGGGCAAGGGACAACAGGACCCATATGTTTAACAGGCTGTTCACAAAGAACTAGCCAGACAAGGGCGGCAGCTCTACTGTTGGGATCAGCATCCTGTGAATCACAACAGAATGCTGATCCCCGGTTCATTCTTGTGGTTATAATTTTTTCTCTTGTCCAAATCTTGCCCATCCTTTGTTTTCTGGGTCCTGGGAACCAGCTGCCTTGAGCCCTGTGCCTCAACAGCCCTAAGCCCCAGTGCTTCATTTCTCTGCCCAGGCAGGGGTGTTGTCTCTGGGGCCATTCCTTGTGCTCCCACAGATGACAATTTCCTCCATGCTTCCCAGCCGGGCTGCACAGAGCTGGATTCAGAGCTGGATAGGATGCAGCTCCCATCTCTGCAAGGCAAGCAGTCTAGCCAGGCAGATGGACACCAACACAGTGAGGGACCTCATACAGGTGCAGCCAACACACACGCAGCTCCACAGCATGCAAGTCCAGAGACAAAACAAAGAAGAGCTGAAATATACCTGTTTGTGTCTGTATCTCCATCTCTGTCTCACAGAGGAAGAGAGACTGAGATTGATTTATTTTAAGGTACTGAGTCAGAGGAAGTGGGGAGTTGCAGGCCAGCAGCCTGAGAAGTCAGACGGGTTGGGATGCCGCAGTCCAGAAGCAGAATGCCTTCTTTCCAGAAAAACCCAGTTTTGCATGTAAGGCCTTCAACTGATTGTACAAGGCTCTCCCACATTAGGAGGATGATCTATCTGATCAACTGCTTGCAAATCAAAAAATGTCTCATGCAAGTCTGCTTCATGGATCTGTGCTGTGAAGTTTCAAAGGTCAGCGGTGGAAGCTAGAAAGTTATGTGTGCCAGTAGGTTGAAGATTCTGCATTGGAGCCAGGAAGCAATGCTCAAAATAAGGACCAAGGCTTCCCCCAAAGGTACCACAGCCATCCTCAGCAACAGCGAGGTCTTGAGCTTCTCCAGTGATGAGAACAGCCAAGTTCATATCAAGAAGCCAGCATGACTAGCTTCTCCTGGAAAATCAGCAGTGCGCCATCTTTCCTTCTGGTTCTCCTTTTAGGCTGTTGGCAACGATCCTCAGGTGGGCCTTTCACACCCAGAACCTCACTGATTCAGTTCATCTGGCTGTTACAAGTTGCCTGCTAGTTGTTGATCCACCACACCTGGCCACAGCCATCTTTTCCACCTTTTTTTCTTTTTTTTAACTTAGGGGGTCGATAGACTGGGAATGACATCTTTGTGTCCTGTCTTTATTTAAAGTTTTGATGTTTTATTTATCATGGATACATGCATTAGATGTTAAATAATGCCTTAAAACACTGAAAATCATTCACTGGGTTTTGGAAAACTCTTTTATATTTGGCCTTCAAGGTAAGCACCTTGTCAACTTGTGCTGCTAGGTGGGGTCTGCAGATCCTGTTAGCCCAGGAGTTGGCTTGGGGGCCACTGGAAGGAAGAGGCCCAGAGAGCACTTTGTGGGCATAAAGCAGGATCACTCTGGAGGTTGGAGCACAGAGTTATTTCTTACTGTGAGAAAACTCATTCGCTGGCTCCTCCTCCCAGCCTTTTTCAGCAATATGGAAGAAGAGTGCCATTTTGCTTGGGTATTAGAGTGTTTTCACCAAGAGTCAACTTGTTATATTCACAAGGTCAGCAATTTTCTTTGACATTTGGCACACTGGAACAGGAAGGAAATATAAACTCGAAGCAATTCTAGGGATTGGCAGACTGAATAAACGTGAAGCCAAAGGCAGCTGATCACAATCGAGTCAAGGAACTAATCCATTCCATTAGAAACCACGTGTCATAAATAAACTGTATGCCTTTGTCACCTGGCAGGTAGGTTTCCATCTGGGAATCACAGATGTAGGCACAAACTCAGCCCAGGGTGATTACTGTGAGTGCCTGATGAGTGATTTCAATTAAATTTGAATTTTACAGAGCAAGGGGCAAGGGAATATAATAATGATACCCTGTGCATAGTTCCCAGGGATATGATCATTTTGAGGTGGATTGTGAAATTTTCCAAGTGATTTTTTTCTAAATGTCTCATTAATTTTCTCCTTTCATTGTCTTGTCTTTTTTTTTCCTTTCTTTTTTTTAAAAGAGAAAGCTTATGCTAGGTTAAGTGACATATTACTGTGGAAAGAGCATGTGCAAATTATCTTTTGTTGGAAATGAATGGGAAAATTAGGAATGTTTTTCCACTGTAGGGTTTTTTTAATTTAAAGAGAAAAAAAACAGGAAAAGGGTAGAAATACAGAATTTCAAAAAAAAAGATAAACAGTAAGAAATCACTAGTTGATAAATTACATATTGTCCTCTTAGAAATAGTTGTTCAAGTTACAAAATTAAAGCAAAGTAGACACTCAAACAATGAGACTGTAAACAGTTCTGTTCAATGAACCAACAAAAACTTAGTAATATGGTCATCAATCCTACACACTTAAACATACATGCAGTTATATCTTTTAGAGCACTTCCTTTTCCTCTCTTTTTTACAATAGCAATTACACATTTTGGGTTTTTTTATCCTACATTTCTTATTACTTTTCACACTAGAGACACAATGTGATATTTATAAATATGATTATTTATTTCACTAATGAGGAGAGCCTCAAGTTGTCCCCCTTTGCCACTGTTGGGTTTTGAAGAGTGCATTCTTTCTTCTGGAAAAAAAAATACTTGGCTCTCAAATAGCTCTGTGATGATTAAAATACAAGATTTGCAGCAGGCACTCACTAGGCACTCACCTTTCAGGCAAGTGGCCCTCAGTTGCCAGGGCTCCACCTCTCTCCCAGGTATGCCCTGGCATGCAGTATTTATAGAACCCTAAAGTTGCATCAGGTTTGGGCTCAGAATGGCAGTTTTCGAATCAGTGTTGACTTTATTGGTTGATACTTACATGCTCCCTTGGGATCCAGTTTTACAGCTAAGGAGCATAAATTCTTCAAAGCCACTGTGTCTCAGAAAACTTGCTGACATTAAACCTCTGTCTTTTTAAAAATTTATTTATTTAACAAATTCACATATGCTCATAATGTGCCAGCAATAGAAACTGCTGAATAAAACTTACTTCAAGGAATATTAGTTAAACATCTGTGGATTTAAAACCTGAGGATGTGCTTTTGGAATGGACTTCTTAGAATAGGCCTTATATACCATGTTTGGGCAGTGGGGAGGACACCCAGACACCAACCCCTCCTGGAGAAAAGCCAAGGTTCCCTCCTCCACACCCCTGAGTGACCAGCTGATCCAGAGAAACACAGGCTGAGACGATAGTTATTGAAGTAAAATAGAACTTAATGCTTGTAGTGTTTAGTGTTTCACTGACTTTGCAGGTCTACAGCTGGTAGTCTGATCATCTATTTAGAGGATAACAATACGCAGTGCAGCATCTATGGGGGCTCTCCTGAAGGTGGTAGCCGTTGTTAATTTCCTCTTGTTTTGATGTCTTGTTCATTTTCATTGTTTTGTTTTGTTTGGTTTTATTCTGTTTTGTCTTGTCTAATTTTATTATGTCTGATTTCATGGACCGCTATTTCAAAGATGGCAGGATATATTATGGTAGCTATTTTGGATTAACTATTATCTTGTTTTGAGGTCCTGTATGCATTTATTGTTTTGTTTTTATTGGTTCTATTCTGTTCTGCTTTGTTTGATTTTCCTAAGTCTGATGGTGTGGGCAGCTACTTTGAAGTCAACAAGAGGCATTATGGTAGCCATTGTTGATTTCCTATTATTTTATTTTGAAATCCTGTATCACTTACACTGTATTATTTTGATTGGTTTAATTCTATTTTGTTTTGCTTGATTTTATTCTCTTTTAAATAAAAAATATTATTAAAAGAAAGAATAGGTCTTGTAGAGTGAATCTCTGGTTCCCATGTGGAAAGGTCCCCCAGGGGAGGGAGGCTGCTCATCGAATACCACTTCCAGGGTGCGGCCGAAGGGTGCAGGCCTCTGCTTCATGTTGTACGAGGCCTCCTTGGTTGCAGATGCCTGTGAATGTCTACAGCCTTCTCTGCACTTGTGCCTTTGGGATGCATCCAGCCACTGGGCAGCCACTGGGCAGGGGCCACGCACTAATGTTCCTGAATTTCCACATTTTCCTGGTTTACAATCTCTTATACATAAATCTTTCTACTTTTCCTGTATCAGTGTTTCTGAAATGGAAATTTATTATCTGTTAAAAGGTGGAAGCACTTGAGGAAAGGAGCCTGCTTCTCTTGGTCCTTAGTCTTCTTTGAGAACTGTCTGCTTAGGCCTTACGCCCTCTCTTAGTTTCTTTTCTTGTTGTGGAGACAAAATATCCAACACCCACAAGTTAAGGGAGGAAAGGCTCATGTAGCTCTCAGTTTTCAGAGGTTTCAGTCCATCATCAGCTGGCTCCAGGGCAGAGGGGCATCACAGTGGGAAAGAGTCCAAGGCATGGCAAGGCAGGCAGCAGGCAGCAGGCAGCAAGCAGAAGCACGAACAGCAGCAGCGGACCTTTCCTGTTTTATCCCATCCGGCCTTCTGCGAAGTGTCACCCACACCCAGGGTGGGGAACCCTTAATCGCAATGTCACACACCTTAGATCTGGCCGCCTCTGACTGTATAAGGCTTTGGGGGGACATCTAGACACAGCCATAGTAGGTCTTTTGTTCATTTTTTGCTTTGGTATTTATTTATTTATGGCGATTGGGTTAAATTCCTTATATATTTTGGATATTAATCCTTTATTAGATATGTAGTTTGCAGATTTATTCTTTGATTATATAGTTTGTGTATTGTTTATTGTTTCCTTTGCTGTACTATAGGTTTTGAATTTGATTATGATTTTTGAATATTTGTACCTTTGTTGATTGTGTTTATCAAATTGGTGTAAAAAATCATTGCCATAATCAAAGTCAATAAGCTTTTCCCTGTTCTTTTCTAAGTGTTTTACAGTTTTAGATCTAAAATTTAAATTATTGATGAAGTTGGTCAGTTTTTGCACATGGTGTGAAATAACGGTCAGTTTCGTCTTTCTGTGCATGGACATTGTTTTCCCCACATTTATTGAAGAGACTGTTCTTCCTAACTGTGTGTTCTTACTCCTTTGTAAAAATTCACTTATCTTTAAATACACAAGTTTATTCTCAGATCTTTTATATTGTTCCATATTCTGTTTTAATGTCAGCACCCTGCTGTTTTGGTATGCTTTTTTTTTTCTTTGTATCAGGAATTAAAGTCAGGTACTTTGCACTTGCCAGGCAGGCGGCCCCACCCTGCTACTTTGATTATGACTGGTAACACATTTTTAAATCAGGAAGGTGCTACATCTGGTTCTTCTTGCTTGAGGTTGCTTGCTTATTTGGGGTGCTCGAGTGGCTCTTGAGATTTTTTAACTTAAGGTGTGGTAGAACTACTATGTGATCCAGCCACTTCTCTTCTGAGTCTGTGCCCACAGGAAGTGTTCATAAAGATAAGTGCATCCGCTGCCACTGAAGCATTATTCAAGCAACCCAACTGCAGAAACAGCCATAATCAACTACTTAGGAAGCAGCCTAAATGTCTACTGACAGAGGAATGGGTGAAGAAAAGAAATATATGTATAACTGAGTATTATTTGGCCTTTGAAAAGAAGGAAACTCTGCCTTTGTAATGCAGACAAACCTAGAGGATATTACAATAAGTGAAACGAGCCAGGTACAGAAGAACACATTCTGCATGATTTGTCTTCACTTATATGTGGGATGTGAAGTAGTTAAGCTAACAGAAGGTTAGAGCAGAATGATGGTTAGCAGGGCCTGGGTGGTGGGTGAGGGAGATGAGACACTGGTCAAGCTTCAGTTACGCAGGATGAGTATGTGCTCCAGGTTGTGGCACAGCCCAGGACTGGTGAGCGAAACTCTACCGTATACCTACAGCTCGCTGGAAGGGTAGATTTTCTTTGTATTATTCTAGTGTTCATTATATTAATTGACAGACTAGTGGGTTTCGCTGTGGGATTTCCATGGGTACATTATCCGCTGTGATCACACCCACTGCCCCTCAGAAGGTGCCCCTTCGATGGTCTCACCACACACACACAAAGTGAAAAATAGTAACTCTGCGAGGTGACCGAGGAGAATTAGCTTGGCTGAGATAGTCATTTCACAATGTATACATATGTCAAAATATTAAATTATATATCTTGAATGTGTGCAATTTTTATTTGTTACGCCTCAAAGAACTGGGCATGGGGGAGGCAAGAAATGAAACTACCCACCATGCCCAAGCTGCACGGCTCCTCAGCAGTCTGTAGTTCACCCTCCATGCCTCTGGAGGCACCGTGCAGCCTCCACCTGCACTGGTCCTTAGTCTCCCTAAATACTGAGTAAGCAGGAGGCTGCACATCTGACCTTGCCCTTAGAAGAACAATGTGACTCTTGCATTTTCTCTGTGGCTGGCTTTCCCTCCTAGGAGAAGACCCCAAAGCCTCTCCATTGTGACCCTAGCAAAGCCGGCCATGCACCACCATTCTTTTGGTCTGGAAGCCCTGGGTGCAGGGTGGCCTCCTCCTCAGGGAGCACCCAGGAACCACCTGCAGCTCCACAGCAAAGGAGGACTTGCCCAAAGGCAGAGATTCAGGATCCATCCTCGAGACTCCGGTCTTTTCCAGGAAGCCCCAGGCTAAGACTAGGACCTTTGAGGACGAATTTGTCAAGCAAGCGCCATGTCCACCATCACCCAGTGGAGACTGCAGTTTACCTGGGGGGGGCAGTGCCTTGACTGGAAGTTCACTTGATTCTCACACAGGTCCCATTGTGGCCACCAGGGTGTGATGAGGCCTCAAGCAGCTCCTCCTGGTTTTAGAGCTGCAATCAAATGGGCACATGTGTACCTGTTCCAAGTCCCTGCCTTGGGAGACCCTGGTCCTTTTCCTGAGCCCTGCCCAGGTTAGAACCCTCCAGCGAGCTGCTTCCAGTCCGCTGACTGCGCTCCCACCTGGGTGTGCCTGGCCTTCCTCTCGCAGGTGACATGAGCTGCATCGTCCATCACCAGGTACCAACCGCCTTTACAGTGGGATCGCTAGATGCTTCCCAAGTGGCACTTGGCATACAAATGGGTGATCGCCTGGACGCACGGGTTCTGCATTTGCAAATTTGTTTACTTGCTAAAATCAGTTCGTATTTCCCTAATCAGTATTTTCTAGGGCTTTGAGGGGAGGCATGGTGCTGCCAGTCTGTGGGGCTTTTTCTGGAGATGGGCAGAGGCGGGAAGCAATTGGTGGGAAGCAGATGGTGCAGAAGGCTCTGCTCCAGGGCAAGCTAGATAAGTTTGGATTCCAGCCCAGGCACCTGCTCATGGGGCCTCAGGCAAGTCACTTAACACTTCTGAACCCCATTTTCTCCTTTGTAGAGACAATAGAATCCACCAGTGAGTCCACCAGGGTTTTTTTTTTTTTTTTTTTTTGCCAAACTCTAACTCGCTTTCTCCCTCAGGACTGTCAGGACCTGCTCATATGTAGTTGGCTTTTTCTTTCTCATCAGCAAGTTATGCTGCAGTGTTGGCCCAGCTGGGCATCCTTCAGTCCAGTTCTGCTCAGATGCCATTGTCCTGGAGAAAGCAGCACCACCTGTGAGTTGAGAAGGCACACAGTTCCCAGGACAGTCACCCTGGCAAGTGCCAGTCACAGTCAGCTTGCCGCAGCCCCAGCCCGTGCACTGGCGCAGGGAGGGAGGGTTCCGGCTGCACTGCGCACCCAGCTCCCATCTATCAGGGACCTGGCCTAGACCCCCAATCTCCCAAGCGAGTGTACGGCAAAGACTTAAATAAATGCAATAAGCAGTATGATTTTAGGGTTCTAGGAGGATCAAAACCTTTCTACAGAGTTCGGGGACTCTGGTGGCTAAGATGGGGAATGCCTCTGGGCAGCCTGTATTTATTGTGTTTTCATACAACACAAGAAGCTGAACAGACCTGGGGAGTGAAACAAGGACTTTGCAAGTAACAAATTAACAAGGAGAAATATCTTAGAGAAGATCTCCGTGTTGCATTTCATGACACGGGTAAGAGGCCTGCGGCTAGTCTGCATTCAGTGAATTGGAGTTGGGGCCAGGTGTCCTCAGCTGTGATCTTATTTTGCCTCAGCTGTGCAGCTGCTCTGCACATGTTCAGTTTCCAGTTTCAACGGCTCCCAACACCCATCCCTCCCCGGGTCTTGGACCAGTCACGGGAAGCTGACACGCAGGATAAGGCAGGTGGTGAAACGGTCCTCCTGCAGGGAGAGGGCAGTGAAGGAAAGGACTGTGCCCAGAGCCCAGAGAGGGGTCTATGGGGGCTGCTTCAGGGGAGACTGCTGGATAGAGCTCGGGGACCTAGTGGTGACCCATGGGGACACATGTGAGCTGTGGGAAACTGTGACAGGCCCAGTGGCTCTAGCAGCCTCCAGCCTGCATGGCAATGGCACCTCCAGTGCACTGGGAAAGGAGCCGATGGGAGGACACCTGGTAGAACCCCACAGGTGGAGAGACCAGTGGGGCCTCCTACTCGGCCTCTGTCACTTAGCTGTGACAAGACTGGGCCATGGGGTGGGACTCGTGGCCCGCAGGCAGCCAGGTCAGTCACATGGCTCTTTCAGCGCACTCTTCTGTATTTGCCTGTTTGTGACTGACCATCATGGATGCCCACCAGGCACCTGACACTATTCTGCATGCCAGAGACCCTGGACTCCTCCTAACTCAGTCACCCCGGCATTGCCAGCTGGGCCCGGAGCAGGGGACTGCATGTTTGGGGACTGTGTGATGTGCAGACTATTGCATAAGAACCACAGAGCCAGTCTCGTGCTCACGGGCAGCAAGCCCAGAGGTCAGGATGTTGGGCAGGGCTGTGGTGGATCATGGGGTGGGGGCCAGGTTGCTACCACCCTGCCAGGGAAGGGCCGCCCTCCTGGTCCTGCATCTTCCTTGCTCGGCTTGAGATACCCCGCTTCTAAAGATTTTATGGGTTAGCAATTCATAAGGCTTTATCAGGAAAATAGTTTCGTAGTTCATTAAAAAAAAAAAGATTGAAAACCTACTATGTAACTGAATCAGCCTTAGATTTGGAATAGACTTGACTGATTTTTCTTTTCACTTTTTTCGTTTGGTACCGGAGATCAAACTCATGACCTTGTGCTTGCCAGGAAGGCACTGTGCCACTGAGCTATGTCCCCAGCCCGATGACTGATTTTTCTAACCCATGTCAAAGTCTAGCCTTCGGCAAAACTCTTCAGGAGGCTCAGGTATTTTGTTTGGGGTAGGAATAATTGGTAATGTTTTACATAGCTGTCTCTCTATCCAACTAACCTCATCTACAGCATTGTTACATATGCGTTGCCTCTTATGATTCTAGCAACAATGGGCAGAACAATGTCCAGGATTTGGAAGGAGCAGGAGCAGGCTTCAGTGGGATGATGGAGTAGGCGACAAGGACGTGTTTTCCCTGCAGCGCACAGCCGCGTTATTAAAGCCCAGCTCCATTCAGTCTCCAGCATATCAATAATTAAACGGGATCATTGAATAAATATTGTAGCAGTTACCTTTCCCCTCTCTCTTTCCACATGGGCGCATTGACATTTTGTGCTGCAGATGCCTGACAAATATGTCCACCGCCAAGAGATAAACTGCCCTTCCAATCCAGAGGGTGCTCGGTAGGGCCTGCTCTTGTGGGAGGATGTAAACTGTGAGCTTTGATTAAAAGAAAATGTCAACAAGGGAAAATATCGGTCTTTCCTTTTGATACAGCCAGTAGCCCTGCAGCAAAGGTTGGGAAATTAAAAGTAGTGTGCAGAAAAAGCCCCGAAACCCCACTCCACTTCATAACAGTGTGCTGTGGGTGGATTTTACTCACAAGCAAAACTTTGCTGGCACAGGCATTGAAATTCCATTGCTGTTCATTTTTCCTATTTTTGTTTCTTAATTTGTTTCATGGTTGTTCATATTTTGCTTAATTTAAAAATCATCACGACACTTCTTAGATCTAAAAGATCTGTAACACATGATGACATCTCAGGCTGCCCTCATCGCCTGGCTTAAGGCTGTTGCCGATACACCGCACTCGCGGTTCCCTCCCTCCGCCCCGGCTCGGTAACAGGCTAATTTCTGTGCTCATTTCTTCCTTTTCATTATAGTTCCGTTACAGTAGCACGGATCTTTAGAGAGTTTATGTTTTGTATATTTCGATCTTTATTGAGTGGCATGATTCTGCTATTATCCGCCTGTGAATATTTTCCTCCCCTCTTTCTCCTGCCTCCCCTCCTTCCTGATTAGAAGACTTCATCATCACACCAGCTTCCTCGCGTACAATGCAGGAGGGTGCGTAGCGGAGAGGGCTGCTCTCACTGGTGGGCATGGGAAACGTTTTGGTCATCGCGGTCTCATTCAAAGATTTATTTATTTTGGGAGTTAAGAAAAGAATTCTTTATTTTTTTTTATTACTACAGGTTTGTGGGATAGAATGACTCCATTAGTCCTGGGGAGTTGGTGCGTGAGCATAACGTACCCTAACTCACTTTCATCTCCTACCTGTTCCCTACCACCCCACCCAGGGCTCCTTCCTACTCCTGGTGCTCTTGCCACCTGCAAAAGCTTTATCTCCATTTTTGCCAGTACTTTCCCCCACTCTCTTCCCATCTCTCCATCTCTTGTTCCCCTTCCCATTTGAAAAAGGTCTCCCTACTTCCAAGTATATATTTGCTCTTCATATTTTGAGTTTCTTATATAAGAGAAACTATGCAATAGCTAAGCTCGTGTGTCAAGTTTATTCCACTTAGAATTATGGTCACAAGGTGCATCCATTTTCCTACAAATGACACAAGTTTATCCTTGTCTAGGCCAAATAGCACTCCATTGTCTATAAATACCACAGTTTTGGTATCCGCTCATTTGTTATTGGGCATACAGGCTGCCTCCAAGACTTAGCTATTATGAATTCTGATGCTATAGACATGGGTGTGCATGCATCACGGTGAACAGAATATCTTCACCCTTTTCAGGAAGATACCTAGAAGGAGAATATCTGGGTCAAATGAAATTTCTACTTTTACTGGTTTCATAGTGGTTGTAGTAGTCCACACTCCCATCAACAATGTGGCAAATTTCCTTTTACCCCAGAACCTGGCCAGTACTTATTATCTGATTTCTTGGTGAGGGGAAAAATTGCTAGAGTCAGATGGAATGTCAGTATTGTTTTAATCTGTATTTTTCTAATGGCCAAAGATGCTGAACATTTTAAAATGTATTTATTGACCATTTGTATGTCCTCTGAGGAAGTATTAATTTCCATTTCCTATTATTCAGTTGGATCTTTTTATTTTGTGAGTCTAAGTTTTTAAAAATTCTTTATACTATCCCTCTTTCTGAGAAATGTTTTTTCCGTCCTTTAGGTTGTTGCTTCACTATGTTGATTGCTTCCTTTACTGTGCAGGAGCTTTTCAATTTAATGTGATCCCATTTTTGATTCTTGGTCCTATTTCTAGTGCCATTGGGGTTCTGTTCAGGAAGCCTTTGCCTACACCTACATTGTCAAGAGCTCTATTTTGTCTGCCAGTAGACTGTGCCTCTGTTTTAACATTTTGATCTTTGATCTGTTCTGATTTTACAGTACATGGTAAGAGGTATGCATCCAGATACAACCTTCTACATGTGGACATCCACTTTCCCCAGCATCCTTTATTAAAGAGACTATCTTTCTGCCAATGTATGTTTTTGGCCTGTTTATCAAAGATCAAGTAGTTTTATGTGTCTGGGTTGTTTCTTCTATTCTGTTCTATTGCTTCATATGTCTATTTTTGTGCCAGTACCATGCTGTTTTTTTTTCACTGTAGCTTTATAATATAACTTCAAATGTGGGATTGTGATGCCTTCTGCTTTTTATTTGTTACTTAGGATTTCTTTTGCTATTTTAGATCCTTTATGATTCCATATGAATTTTAGGAAGGTTTTCTCAAGATCTGTGAGGAATACTGTTGGTATTTTGGTGGGATTGTGTTAAATGTATGTATCAGTTTGGAAGTATGGCAATCTTGATAATATTGGCTGTGCCTATCCAAGAACAGGGAATATCTTTCCATTTTCTGATGTCCTCTTTGATCACCTTTTCCAGAGTACTGCAGCTTTCATTATGGAGGTCCTTCACTTCCATGTTTAGGCTAATTCTCAAGTATTGGGACCCAATCTAGATCCCCAATCTCCCAAATGAGTGTACAGCAAAAGCTTAAATAAAATGAGACAAGTGGTATGAATTTAGGGCTCCAGGAGGGTCAAAACCCTTTAGCTGAGTTTGAGACTCTGAGGGCTAAGACAAAGACTTCTCTGGACAGCCCATTTTTATTAGGTCCAAAACAAAGGACAGGGAAAACTGAGGAAAGCACAGGCAATGAGCAGGACCTTGCAAGTCACTTCAAGGATGTCTCCAAGTAATGAATCAAGTCAATTTATTAGAACTGTATTATCAAGAAGGCATGGTAGAAGTGAGAGAGTAGGAGTAATTTCTCCAGCTGCAGTCTCTATCTACTTAATTGATGTTTGAGCCAGGTGTCCGCAGCTGTGGCTTTATCTTGCCCTTTGAGGTATCCCTGGCCTTATAGGCCACTGCAGGTGTCATCCAGGACCAGTGATTCATAGAGGTTCACTTACCGTCACCAGGCAAGGAGCCTGGGCCTAGGACAGACTCACAGGTAAACACAGAAAGCCAATTAGTACAATTTAAATCCTGCTCAGAGCCACTTCATAGTGGTCTCCAACACCCAAGTGTTTACTTTTTTATGTTATTGTGAATGGTATTGTTTTCTAATTTCTTCCTCAGTGAGTTTGTTATTAGTGCACAGGAACACTATTGATTTGTGGGTTCATTTTGTATCCTGCTATGCTCCTGAGGATTAAGTCTAGAACTTTTTTGGTGGAATTGTTTGAATCTTCTACATAGAGGGTCATGTCATCTGGAAATAATAACTAGACTTCCTCCTTTCCTAGAACTATCCCTTTTATTTCTTTTTCTCCTCTGATTGTTCTGGCTAACATTTCAAGTACTGTACTGAACTGGAGTGGTGATAGTGGATCTCCTTGTCTTTTTCTTGATTTAATATGACATTGACAGTAGGTTTGTCATGGGAGAGCAGACAATTGGAGAGCAGACTAGGGAAGTCCTGCTGATAGGCAGCCTGGTGATCAGGGACTCAGTTCTTTCAATCAGACACCAGTTTCCACCCGAGTTGTGTAGGGTTGGAGTCCCCTATTGGTACCATGTTTCCACTGCTAAGGGGAGACCCCAACCTGGGGATTATGCTTTGTGATTTCTCAACTAGTCTTGATAGAGATCACTGAAACAGATCAGTCTGTTACTTCTGTAGTTGAATTGATTCCATAGGAATAAACCTGACTTGGTGGACAGTTTAATGCCAATGAACTTGTCAGCCAAATCTACCATCACACTGAGGAGGGGGGACAACAAGAGCTCCTAACCCAAGAACTTGGGCTGGATTAAACTGCAAAACTTCTGCAATCTGGCACCAAGTGGTCCTGAGTTAACTCCATTTTTGCAGTGGAGGGATCAGAAGAGTAGTTGGGGTGTGAGCCCCGGACTACCTGGCAGTCACATATATAATGGGTCACTGGAATACATAATCTGTGTTCCAATCAGACATCTTATTGGTTTAAGATTTGTTACGTTTCTTGGGTTATTTTGTAACTTAGATTTATGCTCTTTTATAGTTTCAAGCGTGCACTAGGTGATTATTTTTGTATATTTGTGCTTTCATTGACCTTGATTTAATTGGTTCCTGGGTTTTTTCTCTCATCTGGAGAATAGACAAAGGGTGAAAGACTAACTGCAAGGACTATCATATAGAAATGATGTAATGCTGTTATAAATTGAAGAATTTTTGTGGCAAAGCATAGGGACAGAGTCAAAACTACTTAAAGTAAATAACAGGGAGTAAATCCTAAAATGGATAAAAAGCTGAAAATTATTCATGGGGAAGCAACATCCCACTAAAAGTCTCCATATAACCATATACTCTCTTCACTTCTCCAGTCCCCAACCTGCACTGACCCACTAAACAATGGCAGGAGAAAAGAGAGGGGAACACATATAATTTTATAAAAGAATATATGTCTATATATAAACAAATGCAGATACAAGTCGGCGAATGAGGATACAAGGAAATAGAAGATCTCCTAAGCCCCCAACACCCCAAAGCACAGCAAGGGGTTACCAAAGGAGAAGAAAACAAATACCAGCTAGCAGAATCCATGAAAAGTTCTTAGGCAGGATAAAGAAAATAGATGAGTTAAAAGAGAAGAGGACCCACGAGTTTTCAGCAATTATATTCAGTATGCCCATAGTGAATTTCAAGAGGTAAAAAAACTGGACAAGCTAATCAAAATAACCCAAAATTTGAATGACAGATTCAATAAGGATATAGAATCTTCAAAAAGATGTCATAGAAATACCTTAAGTGAAAAAAGCAGTATAGAAATATATATTCCAGAAATGATGACTGTGAAGAGCAATGCTGAGGTCACGATTTTGTCTGATACTGAGGACAGAATAGTGAACTACGAGGAAGAGCTCATAGCAAATGAGAGCACAAGAGAAGATTCTCAAGCACCTGCTGCTGTACAGCAGGAAAAACAATCTAACTCTAATCAGAGTTAGTGAAAAGCTAGGAGACTGCACAGATGGAGTCACGAACATGCTTACAGAAATTATGGAAATCTTCCCAAATATAAGAAAAAAATTTAAAATACCAGTGGGGGATGCTGATAGAACTCCAAACAATTATGATGAAAGGAGAAATTCATCAAGGCATAGCTTCATTAAATTCACAGGTATACAGAAAAAAAGGAAAGGATAAAAAGAAAAAAAACCCAAATCTTAAATTCAGGAAAGAAAAACAAAACTGACATAAAAAGGTAAACCAATCAGTATCACAGCCGACTTCTCAGCACAAACTCTGAAGGACAAAAGAGCTTGGGGTATTTCAAGCCCTAAGGGCAAGTAACTTCCAACCTAGATTAATTTATCCAGCAAAGCTATTCTTCAAAATAGATGGGTCAAAAAAATAGAATCCAACAATCTGTTCCATTAACAAACTTATCTAATTCCCCCAAATATTCATAGACTAGACCACAAGGGATGGAAAACAACAGTCCATGTTCCAGGACCCAAAAACAACCTGGGGTAGCAATTCTAATAACATATGGTAAACTTCAAGTTAAAAACAGGTTCAAAGAGCCAAAGAAGGTTGCTACATTCTAGTTAAAGGAGCAATCCAACAAGAAGAGATAACATTGATAAACATATCCACTGGATACCGAAACACCTCTCTTTATAAACCAAAAACTGCTGAACTAAAAGATCAAATAAATATTACCACAATAATAGTAGGGGATTTTAACACCCCATTGTCCCAGATACATCAACTAAACAACAACCAAAAAGTACAGAGCTGAACCACACCCTTGACCATGTGGATTTGATCGATATTGACAGAGTATACCACCTCTATACAACAAAGCATGCATTCTTTTCAGCAGCACATGGTATTTTTGTTATCCAAAGTAGATCATATACTAGTCCACAAAGCCCACTGGAGTAAACATAAAGCAGTTGAAATTATCCCATGCATACTCTCTGACCATGGTGCAATTAAAACAGAAATCAATAACAAGGAATTGGAAAAATTAGCAACAGACTCCTAAACAACAAATGGGTCACAGAAGAAATCAAAAAAGAAATTTAAACATTTCTGGATATTAATGACAATGACTATACAATGCAATAAAACTTCTGTGACACTACAAATGCAATTCTAAGGAGAAAACTCATTGCAAACAATGCTCACATTGGGAAAACAGCAGACCCAAATAAATAACTTGAATTCTACAAAACTTTTAATGATGTTGTATCAATAATATTCCCACTTCAAAGAAATTGAAAGACATGGATTGTTCCCAAATTTATTTATCAAAGCCATTATCACTCTAATACCAAAACTAGTTAAATTAAAACAGAGAACTATAGACCAACCTCTTTAATTAACACCGAAGCAAAAATCTTCAACAAGATATTAGCAGATAGAATGCAGCACAGCATTAAAAAGATCATTCATCATGATCAAGTAGGTTTCACCCCAGTGATGTAAGGATGGCTTAACATATGTAAATCAATAATTGTAATACATCACATAAACAGAAGCAAGATCAAAACCATATGGTTACATTAATAGATGCAGAAAAGGCTTTTGACTAAATCTGACACCCCTTCATGACAAGAATCCTGAAGAAAACAAGCAAAACAGCTAGTATTATGCTAAATGGGCAAAAACTAAAAGCATACCCCTAAAATCAGGAACAAGGCAAGAATGTTTATTATCACCCTTCTATTCAGTATAGTACCTGAAACAGCCAGAAAAATTAGGCAAGAGGTATAAATAAAGGGGACTCATATAGAAAGAAAGACCTCAAGTTATCATTATTTGTAGATGACATGATAGTCTACACAGAAGACAGAACCCCACCAAAAACCTATTAGAATTAATAACAAACTTTACAACATAGTAAAAAGCAAGATCATCTTTTTGATCTATCAATAATGAATAGGATAAGAAGGAAATTCTGAAAACAATACCATTCACAATCTCTTTAAGATAAAGAGAAATATCTAGGAATATCTAAGGAATGAAAGACCTCTACAAAGAGGACTACAGAACTCTGAAGAAGGAGGTTGAAGAGGACATTAGAAAATGAGGAGACATTCCCTGCTTCTGAATAGGTAAAACTAGTATTGTCAAAGTGTCCACACTCCCAATGCTGTCATATGGATTCAGTACAATCCCAATCAAAAGACTAGCAGTATGCCTTATAAAACTAAAGGGAAACCCCTAAAATTCATAGGGAGCCAGAATAGCAAAAATAGTTTTGGGCAATGAGAGTAAAGCAGCTGACACAACAATACCAGACTTCAAGCCATTCTACCAAAGAATAGTGACTAAAACGGCACGGAGCAAAACTAACACAGTGTAGACCGAGGTAACCAGTGTTCCAGTCTGTCAGTAAAGGAGATCTCCAGGCTGAATGATGACAACATATTGTCAAGTTCTCCAAAGCAATTGCGTACTATGTAGCCAAGAACAATAATTCTGATTTTGCTTCATTCTCACCAATGAAATATCATGCGTATTTTTAGTTTTTCCTGTTGTGGTATCTTATTGAGGTTTCATTTGCTTTTCCTTACTAACCACTGATGTTGAAGATTTTTAAGCATAGGCTTTTGTCTGTCTTTAAGGATGTAAAATGTGTTCATTTCTTTTTTTAAAATCTTATTTAAAGAGAAAAAAAAGCAAAACAAAAAAAGGGTAGAAACAATACAGAATTTCAGAAAAAAAATAAACAGTAAGAAATCACTAGTTGATAAATTACATATTGTTTTCTTAGACATAGTTGTTCAAGTTACAAAATTAAAGCATCCAAAGTGGACATTCAAACAGTGAGGCTGCAAACAGTTCTGTTCAATGATCCAATAAAAACTTAGCAACATGGTTATCAATCCTACACACCTAAACATACATGCAGTTATATCCTTTAGAGCACTTTCTTTTCCTCCTTTTGCTTTTTAAGTCCATTATCTGTTTAGTTATATCAAGTTTCAGCTTGCTCAGTATCTTACTGATCTGTTTTGTTGTTGTTATTTACTTTTTAATCACCTTATATAATTCTGTTACTTTGTTTTTGAGTTTCTCCTTATTCATGCCCCATGGATCGGCTTTGGTAGAGTTGGGAGTTTTGGGGTGTATTTGGTTACTTTGTTATTTTTTTTTTTGAAGGTAGCAAAACAGCAGAACAAGACAGAACAAAACCATGGGAGACAGTGCAGTGAAATTGGCACAGAACCTCACAGCAGGTCACCAGGACAACAGCAATAGGCACAATAGCACATCCAGTTCTGTTCACATTAGCTGTTCTTTCAATCAGGTAGAGCAAAATGGAAGGAAATACCGAATTTATAAAAACACAATATTGAATAGAGCAGTACCATTAATCAGAACTGAGCAAAACAGTGATAAAAATATTTGCCTTCAAAGAGATGGTAGAAGGAAATCCCCCTTACTTGCCACACTGCATACATTCATCTTCCTAAAGAGATACTCAGACCTCTGGCTCCCACTTGCTAACGGGCGGTGGGGGGAGGGATGTTTGATTCAGCCACTTAGCAGAGCAGTGAGCTGGCTGCTTGTTTTCCCAGCATCCCAAGTTCCAAAATGATGAGGAGCTCAGGAAATGCCCATGGTTCTCGCTCTTGTTCATTTCTTTTGCCATTTTTGTCTCTTACTGGTTAATTTTCTTTTTGCTTACTGAATTGTAAATGTTTATAATTTTTGATAAAAGTCCTTCAGGAAATGTATGCTTTGTAAGTACTTTTTTCTCAGGGTATGACTTGCTTTTCTATTTTTTACTATTGTCTTTTAAAGGGTGAATCAAATTATCTTTGATAAGTTGTTTCTGTGTCCTAAAAAAATCTCTTCTTTCTTTCTTTCTTTCTTTCTTTCTTTCTTTCTTTCTTTCTTTCTTTCTTTCTTTCTTTTCTTCCTTCCTTCCTTCCTTCCTTCCTCCCTTCCTTCCTTCTTCCCTTCCTTCCTCCCTCCCTCCCTTCCTTCCTTCCT